>JZKD02S1673871.1:846419-867685 GCA_000966675.3 Picea glauca
AGGTTTGATGATTTCATGTTGTTAAGAAATGAGGTCTCTACAATCTTCGCATCACATGTGATTCCATGTTGTTAACAATTGAGGTCTCTACAATCTTCTAATCACATATGACTTTTAAGTATTCTACCTCTACGGTGCTTATCCTTTGAATATTTAATAACAATGAAAACATATTCTACCCATTGTTAATTCTCGCAAAAGGTATTTACAACTAAATATTTATTCAACTATACAATATAAAATAATCTGTAAAATCATCAAAAGTGATAGGTTTTGCAACTTTCACAAATCCTCCGATGTAGTATTTTTCAACCCATTGATGTGCATAGCCAATGTTATGTGTGGTGCCAAGTTTTCCACTTACATGCTAGCTTATAGGAATTCTCTAGAATAAACTGGCCTCATTTGTCTCATAATTTATTTTTTTTGCTAAACAGAGTTTGTGACCCTTCTTGCTTTCATAACTATTGCATGTGCATGAGTTTTTTCAGACTCTATAAGACCCAAACACTTATCCTTTGTTGTTGTAACTCTTTGACATATTGTTGGATAAAGTATTTCCATGTTCTTTTTATCCTTATCTTCCTGCAACATCTATTGCAAAAGGGAATATGCCATCTTCTCTTGGGAAACATCCCTTTATTTTTATTTTTCCTCAAGAAGAGCCAACATGTTTATCTCTACCTCTTGCACACAATATTCAACTTTTGATTCCAGTTCCTCACACTTTGTCTTTGAAAGGACATTGTTCTAGTATTTGGTTTTGAAGGGCTTACTAGACATTCCAGTAAGGATATTCCCTTTCCCTTGTGATATATTCCATTCATCTCCACCACCCATATCTATAATTTATATTTGTCCTCATGACTATAGAACATCATTTGTACTAGGCCAAACCGAGATCGGAGAAGAAAAACACTTAGCTATTGCCTAGTGCTATTCATTGCATCATCTTTAATACTATGTCATTTTGTGTAACATTGTGTTTCATAACAAAACATTGGCATGTTCTTCAACAGAGCTACAAAGAACCTAGATGTTGTAATGACTCTAGGGACAACTTAGATGTTGCAACTGCAAATGTTCAAGACAGAACAAATGTTTCCATGGAAATTTTTCAATTAAAATAATTTAATTGTAATATTTTATGGTTCTTATTAAGAGCATTAATATGAAAATATCCCTTATTTAATTTGGCATTCTCATTCGCTCGTTGGGGAGTATGCTAGTTTAATGAATAATATAAGTGTTTCTTCTTATTTTTCTTTTTTCACCAACTTTGTTTTGTCCTTTTATAAATAAAAACATTGAAAAACAAATTTCTTTGTAAAAAGTTGTACAAATATAAGAAAAATGTTAAAAAAACATATATGTCACCCTTCATCAAATTTTATGTTGAAGGTTAATTCATGTCATCTCATATTTAAGGTTATATTTTTAATTGCATATTTTGTTTAGTTATTGTTATTTTTTTATTTATTTGTTTTATAAACATGTATGTTGTATTTATGAGTTTATTGATTTTAGATCCTATGTTGATGGGTGTTTTTTTTCCTTTCAACCGATTGATTTGATGTAATTTATGAAGCATCAATAACACTAATTATCCTACTTTGTAAATTAATTAAAGAGACTATTTCCATTTCTATATCTAAATTATTAAATTTATATTCCCTCTTCTTCCCCATAAGGATATTCAAGTAGGGACTTCATCAACAAAATAGAGTTTTAGGCCATGGTAGATAATAGTTCATTTGATAACTTGAAACGCCACACAATGAAGTTTTTGTTACTCAAGATTTTCTCTTTCCATTATACCGGATACCAAAAATATTGATTTGTTCAGCCTTTGAACTCATTTCTTATTGATTTGTTCAGCCTTTGAACTCATTTCTTATTGATTTGTTCAGCCTCTGAACGCATGTCAGATTATTCCTTCATCTAAGGCTAGCGGGTTATGCTTTCACGGATATTTCTTCATAGATGCAAACATATTCAAGAGGGATGGCCCTGGATGTATATGTCCCTTTGAATTCTCACACCCCTCATATGGTGTGAGAAGACCTTTTAAGAAAATTGCAAGCTTGGATACCTCTACTTTCTTTTCCTTGGGATTATTCATTAGATTATGCCATCCATTAGGTTCACTTTTTTTACCTCTTTTTTATTTGACGTCATTGATGAAGGCATCACTAACACTAATTTCCATACTTTCTATAGATTGGTTAAAGAGACTATTTCCATTTCCATATTTGAATTATTGAATTTGCATTCCCTCTTCTTCCCCATAAGGATATTCAAGTAGGGACCTCAACATCATGTCTATGTCCCTTTGAATCACACAACTCATGAGATGTAACAATACCTTTCAAAAAAAATTGCAAGATTGGATACCTCTACTTTCTTTTCCTTGGGATTCTTCATTAGATTATGTCATCCACTAGGTTTGTTGTTTTTACCTATTTTTTATTTGAATTGATGAAGGTGTTACTAACTCTAATTTCCCTACTTTATGTAGATTGTAACACTACAATATTTTAGAGAAGACAAATTGCCCTTAAATATATTTTTTTTCAAAATGTTCATTTTTTTACACGTTTTCTCACTTCCATGGAAATTTTGGTGGTAAAGTAGTAATTTTTATTTACAACCATAAAAAATTCCACATTTTATATAACATAAATGTCCATAGTTCCTCCTTGGGTTGATGTAAACATGAACATTCAAAATCACAATCACTTCCATAAGTGAAACAATATGTCACCAAATGTAACACCTTGTTTTCCCTAAGATTGTAATTATGCTAAGACTTCATATATTGATGTTTATGAAGCATGTAATCATGTTTTGATTTAATTAATGAAAACACCAAACTGTTGATTGAGAGGGAAGAACCTTGAAAGTACTAGTCATGATACACAAGAGGGAATTGATGAAGTAGGGATTGATTGAGTAGCTCGGTGAGGTGGTGCTGAGTTGTTTTAGTGAAGAAAAAAAGAAGCTTGTTTAACAAGTTAAATTATGCTTGCTAAGCATAAACACACACCTTATAGCATACCTGATCTGAATGGAGACACGTGACAAAATATGGAAGGTCGGGGAAGTGGTTGAAGTAGTTAATTTTTGTTGACTTATTTGTATTTTGGAGAAGCAAGGGTCCAATTGAATGACCTTATAGCAGTACATCATGGACCTACCCCTTCAAAGTGGAACTACAGACTATGGATTGCGTCTGCAAGAAGGCTACAAGAATCTTGATAGGATTGGTCGAGGAAGAAACCAAAGGTGGAAAATGCCACTAGAGACCACACACACAACAAATATAAAAATAATACATTACTAGACAAGAAAGAAAAAGAGAGTGCACACGTGCATAGACCAACAGAGAAGAGAACAAAGCGAGTAGTTGAGAGTGGTATAATATAATATTAGAGTACACAAGAACTCAAGAATAGCTTACTTGAGAAGGAACAAGTGAACGTCATACTCACAAAGCAGAAATGAAGGGAACAGAGGTGTTCGTGGGCACAGGTTGAAGAGAAGAGAGATTTCCTTGAAGAAAATATGAAGCTCATCCAAACTAACAGTGATCACCCTGAAACACAGAAGACCCAGATCTAGACTGGAGCAATAGAGGGCTATATCTTGGTGTTTACTGGACAGAAATAAACACTGGTAAGGGGAGGTCATCAAGGGATTATTTAGAAGATAAGGGAATTTCTTATGCAGAGTAAATCTAGTTGATAAACCACCTGATAAACCTATAGATACCTTGAGCTCAATGGGAAGGGTGAAACTTTTGTTTTCGTCAGTGGAGGAAGGAGAGTAACCTTCCTGGATCATCTAAGTTGGAAACAAACTGAATCATTACCCTTTTGGTATCATGGCTTGGCATGGGGATGGTGTATTGTAGGAAGGCACTCTATAGTATGGCCTAAGGTTGGGAGGAAAGGCATCCTCTCTCAATCAGTTGGTATGGTTATTTTCCATTATCAGATAAGTGTTTAACTTGTATTGTTTAGATATGCATGAATGATGTATACATGTATTGTTTAATTGAATGGGAAATGTAAATGCTTGCGATGAATTGAAATTCCTTAGTAAATGAAAAAGTTTGTGGTAGTTTTTCCTAACCTGTTAACTGTGAAAATGGACATGCATGAATAGTTTGTGTCCCTAATAACCTTGAAAATTTAGAGGAAATTTTGCAAGATATGGAAAAAACCTCAATTGCCCAGTGGCCTGAGTGTTCAGGTGTGAGAACAATGCCTGTGAGGAGTGAGAGGCCTCATTTCTCGAGAGAAACCCAATTTCCTATGTGGAAAGCTTACAAGATATGCAGAATATTCATTTTTACAAAGTCAAGAGGCCTTTGATGGTCTTAGAGTTGTTTTATGATTTTTGGAGACTTAGTAAAATCCTTGAAGAAGTTCCTAAATGTTTATGTCCAAATTCAAATTGTTTTTCCTGAAGAAACCCTAAGATCAGTCAGGACAACTTGTAGTCACTGGATCAATGTGGCGAGAAGATCTAGACCGTTGATCGGATGGTGTATCCATCAGAACGATTAAGGATTAGGTCATATTAGAACTCCAATGAGGGATATCCCAATTCAACAATACATGTTGATCCGTCGGAGTATGGCTATAGTGGATTTTGAATCATTGGATCTAGATGATAGTGTATTAGAATAAGGTTAGTTAGAGATCTAGAAATAATATCAGAGGAGGGAATCTGACGATAGGGAATCTAAGGACCATAGATCTCGTAGAGAACGCTCATGGGATCACAATCATTAGATCTTGTGAGAACTACCCAAGCATGAGAGTTCTTCATATTTATCTAGTGATTAGTTGGAACCTTCAAGCCACACTACATCCGTTGGATCAAATGGACGAGAACTATTCTATATGAAGGAGTATGTGTGGTCAAAGTGGTTTGCTAGGAGTAGTCTGTGCAGCCAAAATGGAGATACTACGATAAGGAGGAGATCTGATAATGGAGGTAGATCATTGATATGGGAATGGACGAGATTTAATCTTCATCATTGATTATTGTAGACACCACTGGGAATTTCATGACCAGAACATGAAAGGAGGGTAGTTATTGATTGAGTAGAGACTCTGATGAAATCATAGTTGTTGAACCAGGATACTCAAGAACTGTCAAATACTTAAGGTAATCCATCAGAACGGTGCCATCTGAGAGATTGGTGACTCTGGGGAGTGAGTACCTCAATGGGAGTAAGTTTGAATTAGCTACAAAACAATTAGATGAGTTCAAGGAGGAATATTGAATGTCTGATTGAGGCATTTAGATTCTTGAATACCTCAACTGGCTTTAGAAGATACTTGAATCCATGAATTTGTAAGACATAATATAGCTTATGTTGTGATAGGAGAAGTCCTCACATAGACACTAATGTTTCCAAGTACTTACTTGAGCGTAAGGGAGGAGAATCAAACATCCCACCAGCATTAGAGTGGATTAAGGGGATTGGGTTTGTTATAGAGTGGTATCAAAGAAAATTTCAAACTCTAGGATTGAAATGGGTCACCAAGACCACCCAAAATTGAAATTTTTAATGTCGTTGACATGCATATTTCAAATTGGTAAGGTGATTACTAATAATAGTTGTTGTTTCAGCACGTAGGAAGGACGTACTGAAAGGCACCATACGTGAATGGTACAACATAGTATGGATGACACCTCACACCTCTTAGATGAGGAATATGATGTATGGAGGGATAGGGAAACCCCTCCAAATTTGATGGCCATTGTCAAAAGTCTGAAGGAATATAATAAGAAGCTCATGAGAGCTCAGACTGAGCAGGAAAAGTTAAATGTAGTGTTACTGCAGAGGCTATCAAAAATTCAAAAGCATCTGCAACAAGGCCCTAGTAATGCAGAGTTGTAACAGTCGGATAGGTTGAAGACCCATTCAAATGCCCAAAGGCATGGTCTAAGCCATAATGATGTGGGAAATAGTTCTTCCATAAAGAGGCATCGGGATGCCAAGAAGGGTAGATATAATGGAAGTGATTCCACAGAGCCATCTAGCAGGAAGAGCACTATGGTAGCTATGTCTAGTAATGGCATACATTCAAGTGTCCCGAAGAAGAAAAAGAGAAAAATTTCTCAAAATTCTTTGACTGGAGAATTCAAGAAGGCTAAGATGGCTACCTTCAATTGAGAGATAAATAAAGGAGAAGAAGTCGAGGCAAAGTTGTTTGGTTTAAATAATTACTTTCGAGTACACAATTACTCCAAGAATACCAAGGAAAATATTCTCATTTTTAATTTGAATGGAGGAGCATCCATTTGGTGGGAAGACCTCAAGGAAATAAAGGGATTAAAGGAAAGCAAACTGACTTGGAAGAAATTTGAGAAATATTTCCAAAAGGCATACCTATTAGAGAATTATTATGACGATAAGATCAAAGAATTCCATGAGCATAAGTTGGGGAAACTTACCATGGATGCACATGCCAAAGATTCATGGAGTTGGTGAGGTATGTCCCTTACCTCAAGTATGAGAAAGCAAGAGTGTGGCATTTTCTTAGTGGATTTCCACAATCCTACCAAGAAAACATTGAGTTTGATAAACCCGAGACATTGGAGGACAATATTAGGTAGGCTAAGTGTTGTTATGATTAGTATAAGCATAGATAAGATCCTTCGAAAGACTGGAAAAGGAAGGAAAAGAGTGGATTCAAGTCATTTCCATACAAGAATCCTAGGAAAAGTGCACAATTTGGTTAGCCAAGCAAAAGTGTGCATCAACAAAACTTTCCATTTCAAAGTGGAAATAAGTCAACAAAGCAAGCAAGAGAAAGAGCAGAGGATACTAAGAAAGTACCTTTGCAATGTTGGGGATGTGAAGAACCACACATGTTGAGGGATTGTCCTCACAAACAATATGATACTAGAAAGGTATATAATGTATAGGAGGAAACTACAATTAACGATGTGGATAGAAGTGTGCAAAGAATATATGTAGAATCGGCAAGCAAACCCCCAATCCTTTGTAGTGGAATTACAAGGTATAATTTCCAATCAACTTGTTCATATTATGATTGACTTGAGATCTAACCTCAGTTATATTTCACCTCGAATTGTTGCGGTGTGTTCATAATAGAGAAAGAAACACGCAAGAACATGGTCGGTTCAGTTAGCCACTGGGACTAAAGGAAAAGTGGTTGAGATGATTGAAGCTTGTCCAATTGAAATGAATGGACTGAAGGCTCAGAAATCCTTGAATACCCTACCCCTAGGCTCATATGATGTGTTGTTGGGAATGGATTGGCTAGCTTCCCACAAGGAAAAATTAAATTGTTATGAGAAGGTTTTGGAGTGTGAAGATGATGAGGGAAATGCAAGGATTTTTCAAGACATTCAAAAGCCAGTTTCAATAAGATAAATATCATTGTTGCAACTCAAGAAGTTTAGCAAAAAAGGGTGTCCCTTGTATGCTATAAAAGTGCCTAATTTGGTAGAAAGAAAATAACTAAAGGATGAATATCACCATGTATTGTGGAAATTCATAGATGTGTTTCCAAAGGAGGTGTTAGGACTACCTCTGAAAACAGATCTTGATTTTTCAATAGATATTGTGCCTGGAGCAATGCCAACTTCAAAGGTGACTTACAAGATGAGTACATTGGAGTTGGTGGAGCTAAAGGTATAGTTAAAGAAATTGTTGGATAAGGGTTATATCAGACTGAGTGTGTCTCCATGGAGAGAACCAACCCTATTTGTAAAGAAGAAATATAGTACATTGTGTTTATGCATATACTATAGGCATTTGAACAATATGAACATTAAGAATAAGTATACTTAACCTAGGATCGATGATCTTTTTTATCAGCTCAGAGGATCTGTAGTTTTTTCAAAGATTGATTTGAAGTATGGATATCACCAAGTCAGAATTAAGGATGGGGATATCCATAAGAAAAATTTTAGAACAAGGTATGGAAACTGTGATTTTGTAGTGGTGCCATTTGGGCTTACAAATGCACTAGCCACATTCATGTGTTTGATGAATAATATGCTCAACAAGTATTTCGACAAGTTTTTCTTGGTATTTTTGGATGACATTTTGGTGTATTCCAAGAACCAAGAAGAGCATGAAGAGGATCTGTAATGTTCCTGACTTGGATAGTCTAGGAAAGGTTGCTAATGTGTGTGTAGGATTAATGGTTTACAACATATAAATGATCATACAAATAACAAATGCGACAAAAGACTGCAAAGTTTATATTATGATATTTCTATGGAGTACAAATGTCGAAAGGGGCTGAATAAAATGAATCACTTGTCTAGATCAAATGAAAAAAGGATCTTAGCTAGAATACAATAAGAAAACTAAATGATAATACCCAATAATAGATGAGAATTGTGGGATCAATGGATGAGCTGGAACTATGGCAGCTTGCACGATAACTGTGAAAGTCCAGAAAGTTCGCCCTAGTGGATAAACCTCTCGAAATGGCCTGGAAACTGTCCCAAATGATGCGCTCTACTCTAGCTCTTAGTCTTGGTGATTGATCGACCCCTCTATTGGTGTGTCTAGACCCCAAAGGGATCCCCCTGGGGGAATGCGCCCCTCTCTCACTGGAAAATTGTGCCCTAGTGATTCCACCGTCGAAATCGGCTGGGATGTATCTCAAAATAATTGCCTTGTCCTAATGGGAAATGATTCAGAAGGGTTTCCCTGGATCTGATCTGATGATCGCTCGGGAACCTCGAATGTGTCCGCCAAAAGTGTCGCACTCCCAAATCTAGAAAATTCACCCCAAATGATTCCTCCATTCGAATCTAATGAGGAACCATGAGAAATATGTGCCTTGCCTTCCTCTCAACTAGGTCAGAGGGGAATCTAAGAACTCTCCCTGGATGGGACAATTCGATCCACTGAACATCCTCAGAAGTTGAGCCCTCGCTCTGGATAAGTGTGCCCTTGCTACTAAAACTTGTGTAATTGTTGTTGAAGAATGATGGAAGACCTATGTGATCTTCCTGGTGACTAGGGTGTGTTTCTCAACACCGAAATCAACCAACTGGTGTCTTCCTCCTGAAACCCACTGAACTATCTCTCCTGATATCCACCTCTCTCCTAAATGACAAGTCAAAATCTACATAATAATGAATTAGGTCATTGACCCTTCTCTTATAGATTTTCTAAACCCTAATTCATTATTGAAACCCTAATTCGTTGTTGACTTCTAATTTTAGCTTGTTTGTTATATTTTTAGCTCATATTGGATTAAAAGTGATTTTAACCACTTTTAGCTCAATGTCACTTTTTGAACATAACACCTTTGACTAGAGTGACCTCTAGTAACCTTGTTTACCCCTTTTCTGGCCCTGGATATAGTCTAACAAGGTGTTTTATACCATTAAGCCTCCTCTCTGGAGCTCCTATTTGGAAAGGGACATTATAGTCCTCCCTTCCCAAAATTGCTTGTCCTCAATCAATACCAATCCAGGGTGCTGCAACACCTGCTCACTCTCCCAAGTAGTGTCCTCTACCAAAAGCCCTCTCCATCTGATCAGACACTTTCTGATGACCCTTCTCCCAATTTCCCCTCTCAAAACTCCAAAACCTCCTCCGGAACCAACTCCAACTGTCCCTCCTCATCCAATGGGGGAAGATCCTCTTATGTGTTAATGAATTGTCCCACTTCCATTTTTAGGCAAGATACATTGAATACGTTATGAATCTTTCTCCCCTCTGGAATCTCTAGCTCATAACCAACCTCACCTACTCGGTGCATGATCCTATAAGGACCATAAAATTTGGGCTTGAGCTTCTTGACCTCACTCTTCTTCAGAGATGACTGTCTATAAGGTTGGTGTCTAAAGAAAACCAAATCCCCAACCTCAAAGTTGTGCTCTATTCTGTGCCTGTCTACACTCATCTTCTGTTTGTTATGTGTCGTCTGCAGGTTCTCTTTCAACAACTTGAGAATCTCCTGACGCTTTATGATCCAATCCTTTCCCTTGGGAGTTCTGCTCTCCCCGAAAACCAATTCTACCAAAGTGGGAGCATCATATATGTATAATGCTTGGAAGGGTGTCATACCAATGGACATGTGGAAAGTGGTGTTGTAGCGATGCTCTCCTAAATGTAGCCACTTGACCCGTGTTCTATGTTTCCTGCATACATAGTTCCTCAAATATCCTTCAACCCACTTGTTGACAATCTCGGTCTGCCCATATGTCTGAGGATGATAGTTGGTGTTGGGTTTCAACTCTGTCCCCACCAACTGAAACGACTCTCTCCAGAATATCTACATGAATCGACTATCCCTGTCATTAACGATGTTCATCGACAACCCATGAAGTATGAAGACCTCCCTGAAGAATAGCTCGGCTACCTAAAATGTGTTGTACTATGTCGGTATGGTATAGAAGTGAGAATAATTGGTCAATCTATCGACCACTACATAGATATAGTCCTTACCCTAGACCTTGGGTAGGTCTATAATGAAGTCCATCGATATACTCTCCCACTTCTGCTATGGAATGGGGAGTGGCTGAAGTAGCCCTGATGAAAGGGCATGCTCTGACTTGTTCTACTGGCAAGTCACACACTCACTGATGTGTCTCATAACTTCCTATTTGAGGCCCTTCCATGAGAACCTCTCCCTGATCTGTCTGTAGGTTTTGAAAAACCCTTGATGGCCTGCTAGTGGTGAATCATGAACTGCTATGAATATCTTCTTCTTGAGCCCCGAATATGGCACCAAGTAGACTCTATCCTTGTAGAATATGACATCATCAATGACCCTATACCTATCATCTTGTATCTTCCCATACATAACCTCACAAGAGAACTTGTTCTTGGAATATTCCACTAACAAGTGGGATTTCCAATCTGCTGAAATCTCCATCAGAGAACATGTCGCAGGTGTCCTTGATAGTGCATCGGCCACAATGTTCTTCTTCCCCTTGACATATTCTATGTCGAAGTCGAATGCATGTACCTTCATCACCCATTTCTGCTAGCACTCATTGAGGTCCTTCTGCTCAAGGAAATACTTCAAGCTATTGTGATCTGTCTTGACCACGAATTTGTTGCCCACCAAATATTGTCTGAATTTGGTCAAGGCATGCATGATTGCCAGCATTTCCTTGTCATAAATGGAGTACAAACTCTCTAGATGACTGAGCTTCCTGATCTTGAATACAATGGGGTGTCCTCCCTACATCAAAACTTCCTTGATACTCTCGTCGGATGCATCACACTCCATTACAACTGGCAAGGTGAAGTCTAGTAATGCCAACACTGGACAAGTGCCCATTACTTCCTTCATGTGATCAAAGGATTTATGTGACTCCTTGGTCCATATGAAAGCCCCATGCTTGGTAAGATCCGTCAGTGGTGCTCCAAAATGAGAGAAACCCTGGACAAACCACCTGTAATAGTTGCACAAGCCAAAGAAACTCCTCAACTCTGTCACGGTCCTGGGTGTTGGCCAATCCAAAATGGCCCTGATCTTCTCCTGGTGCACCTGTACCCCCTGTGCACTAATGATGTGGCCCAAGTAAAGTATCTTTGTCATACTAAACTCACACTTGAACTCTTTGGCATATAATGATTGCACCTCCATGATGCTCAATACCTCATCCAGGGGACTCATATGCTCCTACCATTTCTTGATGTAGACCAAGATTTCATCGAAGAAAAACAAGACTGATTTCCTCAACCGATCCCTAAATATGTGGTTCATGCAAGACTGGAATGTAGTAGGTGCATTGGTTATCCCAAATGGCATAACCAGAAACTCGAAATGTCCAAAGTGACATTGAAATGTCATCTTCTCTATGTCCTACTCTTGGATGTTGATCTGATGATACCCATAACGTAGATCAATCTTTGAGAACAAAACTACCCCATGCAGTTCATCCATCAATTCATCAATGCGTGGGATATTATACCGGTTCTTGATGGTTTTCTTGTTCAAGGACCAGTAATAAATGCACATCCTCATGGTGCCATCCTTCTTCAGAACTAATACAACTTAAGAGGAGAATGGGATGTTGCTCGGTCTAATGTGTCCAATCACTAGCAATTCCTTGATTTCTTTCTCTATCTCATCCTTGAACCTCCTAGGATGATGATAGGGGGGTGTGATCATAGGTTTGGCCCCCTCCTATAAATCAATGGTGTGATCAAACCCCGTGTCAGGTGGTCTCCCTGGTGGAATCGACCCAAAAACTTGTTGATGTCGTCCCAACAAATTCCTAATCTCTATATGATATTGTTGTCGACCCTTAGAATCCTTTTGCATAGTGATCAATCACTTTGTGGCATATGCTACCTCCCCATGTCTAAATATCCTCTCCATCCTATTGGTTGAAACTATCATGGGTGCTCCTGTCGAAATACCTCTCAGAAAAACCTTCTTCCTGTCATGGTCCCTAAACCCCATCTCCAAGGTTTGGTAATTGGTGGTGATTTTTCCCAAGGTGATCATCCATTGGACTCCCAACACCACATCTATTTCAGATAGGTCAACCACATAAAATGTGTCTCTTACTGTGTAGTTTCATAACTTTATCTCCAAGTATGGAACTATGTCTAGACACTCCACTGTGTGGCCATCTTCTACTGCAACATCAAACCCCTCAAACTCCGCTGTATGAAGTGCCTGTCTCGAGACCAATGAAGCGTAAATGAATTTGTTTTTGGCCCCACCATCTATGAGGGCGATTGCCCATTTCCCATTAATAGTCCCTTAGATTTGGAGGGTATCATATGTGGGAACACCAGAAAGCATTGCTATGACACCTCCCTTTGCTAGTTTCGTCTGTTAGCCTGCTCAAGCGGTTGTGGAACTACCAGAGGGTGGGATCCTGCCGATGTCAGTGGTCTACGGGGAGGTTTCTCCTCTACCATTGTTGGCTCCTCCTCTAAGCTAATGGATCCACTATCCTTCTCCTCCTCCTCACTATCCACATAGTTTGTCATCACCTTAATATAATGAATCTCTCCCTTACCCATGCACATGTGGCCTGGGAGCCAAGGGTCTTTGCAGTTGAAGCAAGTCTTCTTCCTCGTAAGCTCTTTCCTCATCTCATCATCCAGCTTCTCCTTGCCCTTCCAGTCTCTCTAGAATGGCTTCCTGTCATGATCCTTCTGGGGTACGAAGGGTCTGGAAAAGGGTTAGGTCTTTGGCATGGAATCTGCCAAATATCGAGTGCGTAGGATGGCATCCTGCAAAGTATGAAGCCTATATGACTTCACCCATCCTCTCAAGGGCTCTATGAGTCCCTCTGTGAATAACATGATCAACTTGGGCACTGATATATCTGTCACTGCCACTACTACCCGTTGACACTCTGTGACGAACACCTCTACTGTGCCAGTTTGTCTCAACTATGATAGATTTTTAAGTGGATCTTGAGATCCCTCCGGTCAAACCTGTCCATGAGTCTCTCTGCGAACTCCCTGTACAAGGTGATGTGATTCTGACCCAATGTCACTAGTCCATGATGCCACCACTCATGTGCCTCACCCTCCAAGTGTAGGGTAGCGAAATTGATGGCCTTTGTCTCGATCATCTGTTTGAGCTTGTAGTATGTGTCTAGATTTTATGTTGAAGCTCTGGCAGTGCATTTGGATGATCCTTCAAAAGAAGGTATGGTGATTTTACCAACTTTCTAGATGACATCAATATTATTCCCCTGTTGCTACTTATATCCTCCTCTATGTGGCTCTCTGGGGCATTTCCTTAGTCTGAGTCCACAATACTAGACCAGGGTCATGTCCTGATGCAAGTCTCAGCCAAATGTTGCATACTCCCTCCTATACTCTACAATGTCCTCCACCTGAGTGGGTGGCATATATGTTATCGATTGGTGTGCTTCTACTGAAGGTTCCCTATGGAAACTGGGGAACAATGGCCTAAGAATCCTACTCGAAGAGGTGTAGGTGCGAGTAGGAGACTGGGGTCTACTACTTGCCCCTGAGTTTGAATGTGTTACATGTGGGGCTTGTGCGCCCGAGGTGCCCACTATGGCCAGTCAATTGGCCATCTGTGCCAAGGAATGAGTCATGGCATGTTGACTGACTACCATATTTTCGAGTACTTGCATGAAGGTTTCTTCTAGGTCCATGGGGGCCTTTCCACTGGCCTCTAGTCTCTCATATCTGTCTCCTAACATCCTCTTCACCTCACACTCAGCCTCTCATTCTTCCCTTCTCTCTACTTCCCTCTGTGCCTCCTCCTCTTCCTCTGAGCTGGGAGTAAAAAGGGGGAAATCAGATCTAGGTATTCCCTCCTTGCGTTTGTTGTAAGTGACATATTCGTCACCTAAGTTCTCACGACCCCCTGGGTCCTCTACTACACTCATCACCTTTAATCACAGGATGGCAGGACTAAATCTTTAATACCATTGTAATGTTCTTAACTTGGCTAATCTAGGAAATGATGTTAATGTGTGTGTAGGATTAATGGTTTACATATAAATGAGCGTACAAATAACAAATGTGACAAAAGACTACAAAATTTATATTATGATATCTTTGTGTAGTACAAATGTCGAAAGTGGATAAATAAAATGAATCACTTGGCTAGATCAAATGAAAAAAGGATCTTATCCAGAATACAATAAGAAAATTAAATGATAATGCCCTATAATAGATGAGCATTGTGGGATCAATGGATGAGTTGGAATTTTGGCAGCTCGCACGGTAACTATTGAAGTCCGTAAAGTTCTCCGTGGTGGCTAAACCTCTCAGAATGGCCTGGAAACTGTCCCAAATGATGTTCCCTACTCTATCTCTCAGTCTTAGTGACTGACTGACCCCTCTGTTGGTGTGTCTAGACCACGAATGGATCCCCCTAGGGGAATGCACCCCTCTCTCACTAGCAAAATTGTGCCCTAGTGATTCCACCATCGGAATCAGATGGGATGTATCTCAAAATGACCTCGTTGGCCTACTGGGAAATGGGTCGGAAGGGTTTCCTTGGTTCTGATCTGATGATCACTTAGGAACCCCAAATGTGTCTGCCAAAAGTGTCAAACTCCCAAGTCTAGAAAATTCACCCCAGATGATTCCTTCATCGAAATATGATGAGGAACTAGGTGAAAGATGTGCCTTGCCTTCCTCTCAACTGGGTCAGAGGGAAATCTCTGAAATCTCCCTAGATGGGGCAAGTCGATCCACTAAACCTCCTCAAAAACTGCACCCTCACCCTGGATAAGTGTGCCCTTGTTGCTGGAGCATGTGTAACTGCTGTTGAAGGATGATGAAAGACCTATGTGATCTTCCCAGTGACTAGGGTGTGCCTCTCGACACTGAAATCATCCAATTGGTGTCTTCCTCCTGGAATCCACTGAACTATCTCTCCTGAGATGCGCCTCTCTCCTCAATGACAAGTCAAAATCTATATCATGATGAATTAGGTCACTTACCCTTCTCTTATAGATTTTCTAAACAATAATTCAATTATGAAACCCTAATTCATTGTTGACTTCTAATTTTATCTTGTTTGTTCTATTTTTAGCTCATATTGGCTTAAAAGCAATTTTAACCACTTTTATCTCAATGTCACTTTCCAAACATAACACCTTTGACTGGAGTGACCTCTAGTAACCCTATTTACCCCTTTTATGGCTCTAGCTATAGTCTAACGAGGCGGTTTATACCATTAAGCCTCCTCTTTGGAGATCTTATTTGGAAATCTACATTACAACATCTTTGGATGGTGCTACAAGTGTTGAGAGAGAACCAATTGTACACTAAGTTCAACAAATTTGATTTCTTCCAAAAAGAAATCCAGTATTTACACCACATAATCTCAGCAGAAGGAGTGGCAGTGGACCTCGAAAAGATCAAGGAAATCATGGATTGGCCCGCCCTTAGGAATATTACAAAATTAAGATCATTCATGTTGAGTTGTTGTTACCTTTGTCTATTCAAGAGTGGAAATGGGAAGCGATTTCCATGGATTTTATTATAGGTCTACCCAAGACAGTCAAGCAACATGATGCAATCATGGTCATAGTGGATAAGTTGAGCAAGGAAACTCACTTCATCCCCATCAAATCTAATTTCAAATCCATAGACGTTGCTAACATTTTTATGAAGGAAGTTTTTCAGATTGCATGGTTTTCCCAAGACCATAATTTCGGATAGAGATGCCAAGTTCACTTCAATTTTTCAGAAAATCTTGTTTGTAGGCTTAGAAACACAATTGGCGTTTAGAATGGCCTACCATCCTCAAACATATGGTTAGACCGAAATATTGAACAAAGTACTAGAGGATATGTTGAGGATGCATGTCATGCATCACCCAAGCAGTGGGAAGAGTATCTACCCATGGTAGAATTTTCCTATAACAATGGTTATCAAGAATTGTTGAAAATGAGCTTGATTGAGGTTCTATATGGAAGAAAGTGTAGAGTTCCAATTAGTTGGGACAGTCAAGTGGAAAATATCACACTTGGACCAAAACTACTAAAATAAATGGAATAGACCTTGGTTAAGATAAGACAAAATATGAAAATAGCATAGGACAGACAAAAGAACTATTTAGAAAGAAAGAGGAATTACCGAGAGTTCAAAGTAGGATATCATGTGTATCTCTGAGTGAAACCTAAGAGGAGTTACTTTATAATGGGAATGTTCCCTAAGTTAGCACCCTGATGTTGTGGAGCATTTAAAGTCCTAGAGAGAATGGGACTAGTGGCATACATACTTGTTTTACCCCCTACTATAAAAGCTCATAATGTGTTCCATCTGTCTGTGTTAAAGAAATATGTGCATGATTCTAATCATGTTATCGATTGGACTGTGATATAGGTGGAATGAGAGCGATAATTCTCAGCCAAACCTCATTTCATCCTAGACATGAAAGAAACAATGCTCCAAAACTGAGCCATTATGTAGGTCAAGGTGCAATGGAAGAACTTTGGAGTAGATGAAGCTACATGGGAGCTAGAGGATGCCATGAGATTGGCATACCCATTTTTTTTATATATAATTGTATATACATGGTATTTTAAACACCAAGGATGGTGTTTCCTTTAAGGGGGAGGAGAATGTAACACCTTGTTTTCCGCGAGACTATAATTATACTAAGACTTCATATATTTATGTTAATGAAGCATGTAATCATTTTTTTATTTAATTAATGAAAACACCAAACCGTTGATTGAGAAGGAACAACCTTGAAAGTACTGTCCATGATACACAATAGGGAATTGATGAATTGGGGATTGATTGAGTAGTTGGGTGAGGTGGAGTTGAATTGTTTTAGTGAAGAAAAAAAGAAGCTTGTTTAACAAGCTAAATTATGCTTGCTAAGCATAAACACACACCTTCTAGAGTACTTGATCTAAATGGAGCCACGTGACTAGTTATGGAAAGTCAGGGAAGTGATTGAGGCAGTTAATGGTTGTTGTCTGATTGGTATTTTTGAGAATCAAGGGGCCAATTGATCCAAAAATTATTTTACACTACTTGTTACTTCACATATATACATGTAGTATCTAACTTGATCCAGAATAATTTATTGATCATATTGGGGTGGTTTGCAGAATTCTGATGGTGTGCTTTGAACCCAAAAACTCATAAATTGAAGATTAGCTTGCTTAAAGATAATGTGATGACACAACAGAAAATAAAAGAACTCAAATTACATACTTTTGTTTCATCTTTAAGTTCCATACAATCCAATGAAAATTGCCTTCTCCATCTCAAGTATCAAAAACACATCTAAAATGAGTCACATATTCCAATGGATCCTCTTAAATTCAATAACTCAAAATAATAAAATAACTACACCATTGAAATCCTTGCTAAATTATGAAACGTTTGACTATATAAAAGTTGACCAATTTCCAAACTAGCTCAATTTCACGCAAAACAATGCATTAAATGCCCATCACATGTGCGGTCGTGTCACATATCACTGTACAGACATGACACATGTCCTTTTTACCCCTTTGACTTTTGACTTTGACCTGGTTGACCTAAACTTTGATTGCCCATAACGTTTGCATACGAAATCTGTTTGAATTGTCATTTGCATTGTTGGAAAGCCGATGATGAGCTCTACAAAATGATGTCATTTTCAAGACAATTTGAGATGATCTAATTTTGAGCATTTATGGACCCCTTGGGACCTCTGTGAGTGTTCCAGATCCTCCTGGACCTCTGTGAGCATTCCTTAGATCCTCTTGGATCACAGCTTCCCACTGAAGAAATTTTGGACCTCCAAAAGTATAGATATTCAACAAATTAGTGATGATAACTCTAACTCTCTCTTCCATCTTACTAAAATGTTCATATCTAGTAACTTAGTGATGAAGCTTCTTCACTCTTCCATCTTGTTGATTCTTTTGCAATCAAGTCTTCATCTTGGGTCTTTGATCTTAGGTACTAGATCAGTGTACTCCTATTTGTTTCTCTATAATATAGCTATGAGTTTGGCCTTTGGCACTATAGCTAGTATGATATATAACTCTAGTTTTGGTTAATAGATTCCCTGACAAGAAAAGTCTTGTTCATTGAATCTCTACAATACCTCTATTTTATATTTCAATATCTACTCCCATCTCCTTCTGTTGAAGATAGTCTATCTCAGTCAATATGAAACCAAGTCAAATGTTGATCTATGCCTTGCCCATTTGGACTCTTTGTTCTCCTTGATGTATCTGTAGAAGTCCCTAAATGAATACTTTGTCCATTTTTGCTTCTTCCTTGAAAAAAATTATGCTTGTAATGTATCATATGCACTTGATTACTTATGTTCAAGGTATACATCTATACAAACATGACATAGTATTTAAAGATTCTTATAACATGCACCTTTATGTGCCTCTTAAAAGAGGTTTGTTTATCCTTTACCAGCTCTAGAAAGTTTTGCATTGCTTTGATGCTCTTTCTGCTCCTAAACTACATGTGTCAACTTCCTGCATGCTTTTGTTCCTTCACTTTCAGTTCTTTAGAATCAAGAATTTTGTCTAAGACAATTCGATCCATATGTATCCCCTTAGTTGATTACAAGACAATAAAATTGTCCATATTGTTGTCTAGAGGCTATGAAATCTTCATAACAAGATTCCTCTCACTGTAAAACAAAAAATATAGGAGGCTATCCATAAATCTCTTTAACGAGATTCCTCTCACTCTATAACAAAGTGTAAAGGCAACTATCTAAAAATATCTAACAAGATTACTCTCGCTCTTTACAACATATAAGGTGGAAATATAGAAACTCTCTTTAAAAAATTCTTCTCACTCATACAAGGTGGCAATATAGAAATTTACAGAGTCCCTCTCTCTCTTATAAATTACAATGAGTGGCTTACAATCCTTCTAAAAGACATTAGGAGATTTACACATATCCATATTATATTTACAAAATGTGAAACATGGTTTACTTATGGACTCATTCTCCCCAGTGTACTAGGAAGAGTCTCGCAACTTATGACCTATGACAATGCCTCTAATGTTGATGTTGAATCTGACATTGAATATGATGTAGAATCTGATGTCGAATCCAAGTAACCATTGGACCAAACTATCGGTATTCCCAGTAACATGTACAACCTCTCCTTGTGGATACCAAGTACCATTGTCATGTCTAGAGTAGCTTCCCTTGCATACACAAGTACTCGGACATTCTAGAATGCGATTGCATAATTGTCATCCTCAAATGTTGCAACTGAGAGCAGTTTTACCTTTAAGTCTGGAACATACAACATATATTCGATTCCTAGAAATCCTCCCGACTCAAGCTATAATCTTACATATCCATACCCCTTTATTGCGTGTATGGTATTGGTTCCAAATCCCACAAAGAAATCTTTGTCAGATTCTAAGAAAGTCAAAAATATCGATCTCATTCCAACCATGTGGTGAGATGAGCCACTGTCCATGAACCATTCTTCGATGTATTCATAAATCACTTTTCCAAGACCAGCCATCAGGAATTATTCTTTCCCAAGCCTTTAAATAAGACCATTGACTTCATCTATAGCATTTGTTGTTTGTCTTCTTACAAGTGTCTCCACATCTTCAGGTTTTTCTTCGAATAGAAGTGCAGGTACAGTGTTCAACACTTCTCAATACGATGTCCACTCTTACCAGAATAAGAGCATAGTGTCTTGTTCCATGATCCCTTCTTATCATTCCCCCTTTACCTCTGACTCAAGAAATTATTTGCCTTCTTCTTGGAGGGATTTACTTACACAGTCTGTCTTCTCAGATACTTCTCCACATCATGGTTTCTAGTTCCATGGGAATCACATGGATAACCATACCATTCACTAGTGGGAAAAGTCTTCATTCCTTCTCTTGTAGCATGCACATCTTTCCCTGGAGATGATTTGCACATTTTACTCTTCTTTGAACTATAAGGTAAGGCCAATTGCTTATGTAGGTTTTCTTCATGTGAGGTTATATTTGCCTCAACTACCCTCCAACACTCTTCATCTTGATGGAAATATGAAGAGCCTTCTTTCTCAATCATGTTCTTGGAAGGAGATAGTGCAAGACATGCTATCTCATTTTATGCTTGTCCAACTTTACTAATTGATGGTGCCATCTACATATTTCTCTCTAGTTCATGAAAAATACTCATGTGTAAATATTCATCACATGTCAGTTGATCTTGCAGCCTTTTCTTCTCTTACTCAAGAGCTTGCAACTGCATTCTTAACTTAGAATTATCTCTCTGTATTTGTCGATTAATGTTCATTTGCAGTCTCAATTTCAAAAGAACTTTACTCATCTTGTTTTCTTGAAAAGAGCCTTCAATACCTTCACATGTTGAACTCTTAGATCTTATCACAATAGCTTGCAACGTGCACCAAAACTAGCTATGATACCAACCTAATCCGAAAATTCTTAGACACCACTTATTTCTTCACATATATACATGTAGTATCTAACTTGATCTAGAATAATTTATTGATCATATTGGGGTGGCTTGTAGAATTCTAATGATGTTTTTGAACCCAAAAACTCATAAACTGAAGATTATTTTGCTTGAATATAATGAGATGACACAACAAAAAATAAAAGAACTCAAATTACATGCTTTTGTTTCATCTTTAAGTTCCATTCAATCCAATGAAAACTACATTCTCCATCTCAAGTATCAAAAACACATGTAAAATGACTCACATGTGCCAATTTAATGAATGCTCTTAAATTCCATAACTCAAAAAAATAAAATAAATACACCATTGAAATTCTGAAACTTTTGACTATAAAGTCGACCAATTTCCAAACTAGCTCAATT
>JZKD02S1673871.1:867895-879265 GCA_000966675.3 Picea glauca
CTTGTGAAAAATCATGTAGAATTGATATGAAACACTTTAAATTCCTTCAAGGTACTATTTGGCACACTTTATGGTGCAATACAAAATTAAGCTTGTACTTGCATGTACTTCAATACAGTCTGTACCTTCTAGAAATCCATGCCCAGTCTCGGGATCCATGCACCTCAAAATATATGCATAGGGATGTGTGTAAACATTGGGATCTGTTCCCATTAAATAGGCCCAGTCCTAAAACTACACATGTGGATTTAGTGGCAACTAAATCTGTTAAGTATGGGGTTGTTGGTACATTGGTTAGAACCTCTCATTGTTCTAGCGAAGGTATGGGTTTAATCCTCTACATGGAATATTCATTAGTTTATTTTGTTTAATATATAGTTACATGGTATTTTTTTTCCTCGGAATACAACACGGGAAACCCCTGAGTACTTCCCCACATTTCGTGGATGGTAAACAGGGCAAACCGTTCGGCCTGATTATGGGCCTAACCTGGCAGGGACATCAAGTCAGGCCCTAAACATGCTCTTGGCCAGGGATTCGACCCCGTAACCTCATTCGAGCAAACAACGACACTCATCCACTTGAGCTAACCCACCGGGTTGGTTACATGGTAAATAGATAGATAGATAGATATATAACATAAGGTATGGCTCCCGCGTGGATTAAGGTTAAGCTCCCCGCAGAATTAACATTGGTCGTGTGTTAACATATGTGGACCAGTGGCTGGGGGCTAGCCCTCGACCCCTTTCCACCCCCAAACGAACTTTAATACAATTTCAAATCCATGATATGGTTAAGTGATAATGTGTGGTATATTGGTTATGTGGGCTATGTTAAGACTTTTGTGGTCACAGAGGTCATGGGGTCAATCCCTATTGACTCCAATATTTTACAATACATTAACCATATAGGCCAATGGGAAGTTTCCATGTGATAGTTTCTCATTGGCTAACTAATGCCACATATCAATGCACCATTAGACCACTCAGAGGGTATGAATGCCAACTCAGTCATTGACTCATCTTCCCAGACAACTTAGTGATGATAACTCTAACTCACTCTTCCATCTTACTGAAATGTTCACATCCAGTAACTTAGTGATGAAGATTCTTCACTCTTCCATCTTCCTTATTCTTTTGGAATTAAGTCTTCATCTTGGGTTTTTGATATTAGGTACTTGATCGGTGTACTTATGTCTATTTCTATGGAATATAGTTATGACTCTATCCTGTGGCACTATAGATAATATGATATATAGATTTGGTTCTGGCTCATAGATTCCCTAACATAAAAACTCGTGTTCACTGAATCTCTGCAATACATGTATTTTGTATTTCAACATCCACTCTCATCTCCTTCTACTAAAGATAGTCTATCTTGGAAAATATGAAACCAAGTTGAAAGTTGATCTAAGTCTTTCCCATTTGGAATCTTTGTTCTATAGGATGTATCTGTAGAAGTCCTGAATGAATACTTTGTCCATTGTCGCTTTTGCCTTGAAAAACATTATGCTTTTACTGTTATCACATGTACTTGATTGCTTTTTTTCAAGGTATACATATATACAAACATGAAATAGTATTTAAATATGATTATAGCATGCACCTTTATGTGCCTCTTAAAAGATAATTATTTCTCCTTTACCAACTCTAGAAAGTTTTGCATTACTTTGATGCTCTTTCCACCCCTGAACTACATGTTACAACTACCTACATCCTTCTATTTCTTCGCTTTCAATTATTCAGAATCAAGAACGTTGTCTAAGACAATTCGATCCATATGTAGTCCCTTAGTTGATTACAAGACAACACAATTTTCCATATTTTCTTCTAGAGGCTTTGAAATCTTCATAACAAGATTCCTCTCACTGTAAAACAATATATATATGTGGCTATCCATAAATTGATTTAAAGAGATTCCTCTCACTCTATAACAAAGTGTAAAGGAGGCTATCTAGAAATCCCTAACGAGATTACTCTCACTCTTTACAACATATAAGGTGGCAATATATAAACTCTCTTTACAGAATTCCTCTCACTCATACAAGGTGGAAATATAGAAATTTACAGAGTCCTTATCACTCTTATAATTTACAATGAGTGGCTTACAAGCCTTCTAATAGACTTTAGGAGATTTACACATATGCATATTATATTTACAAAATTTAAAACATGGTTTACTTATGGACTCATTCTCCCCAGTGTACTGGGAGGAGTCTCATAGCTTTCGATCTCTAACAATGCCTCTAACATTGATGTTTCATCTGACATTGAATTTGATGCAAATTTTGATGTCAAATCCAAGTAACCATTGGACCAAACTATCAGTCTTCCCAGTAACCTGTATAACCTTTCCTTGTGGATACCAAGTAACATTGCCATGTCTAGAGTAGCTTCCCTTGAATACACAAGTACTCAGCCATTATGGAATGTGACTGCATAACCGTCATCTTCAAATGCTACAACTGAGATCAGGTTTACCTTTAAGTCTGGAACATACAACATATCTTCGATTCCCAAAAATCCTCCCGACTCAAGCTGGAATCTTACATACCCATACCCCTTTATTACTTTTCTGGTATTGGTTCTAGATCCCACAAAGCAATTTGTGTCAAATTCTGAGAAAGTCAAAAATATTGATCTCATCCCAGTCATGTGGCGAGATGAGACATTGTCCGCAAACCATTCTTCGATGTCTTCATAAATCACTTTTCCAATACCAACAATCAAGAAGTATTCTTTCCCAAGCCTTTCAGTAAGACCATTGACTTCATCTATAGTTTCTCCTTCTTTTCTTCTTACAAGTGTCTTCACATCCTTCAGGTTCTGCTTTGGACATAAGTGCAGGTAAAGTGTCCAACACTTCTCAATATGGTGTCCACTCTTACTACAATAAGAGCGTAGTGTCTTGTTTCATGATCCCTTCTTATCATTCCTCCTTTCCCTTTAACTTGAGAAAAGATTTTCCTTCTTCTAGGAGGGATTTACTTGCACAGACTATATTCTCGGATATTTCTCCACATCATGGTTGCTAGTTCCATGGGAAGCACATGCATAACTAGACCATTCACCAACGGGAAAAGTCTTCATTCCTTCTCCTGTAGCATGCACATCTTTCCCTAGAGATGATTTGCACATGTTACTCATCTCTAAACTATAAGGTAAGGCCAATTGCCTATGTAGGTTTTCTTCATCTAAGATTCTCTTTGCTTTAGCTACCCTCAAGCACTCTTCATCTTGACAGGAATATGAAGAGTCTTCTTTCTCCATCATGTTCTTGGAAGGAGATAGCACAAGAGAAACTATCCCATTCTCTACTTGTACAACTTTACTGATTGATGGTGCCATCTACAACTTTCTCTCTACTTCATGAAAAATACTCATGTGGAAATCTTCATGAAATAATAGTGGATCTTGCAGCCTTTGCTTCTCTTCCTCGATAGCTTGCAACTGCATTCTTAACTCAAAATTCTCTCTTTGGATTTGTCGACTAATGTTCTTTTGCAGTCTCAATTTCACAAGAACTTTACTCGTCTTGATTTCTTGAAAAGAGCCTTCAATATCTTCACCAACTGAACTCTTGGATCTCATCACAACAATAGCTTGCAACACATGCCAAAACTTTCTCTGATACCAACCTGATCTGAAAAATCTTAGACGCCTCTTATTTATTCACATATATACATGTTGTATCTAACTTGATCTAGAATAATTTATTGATTTTATTGGGGTGGTTTGTAGAATTCTAATGATGTGCTTTGAACCCAAAAACTCATTAACTGATGATTAGCTTGCTTGAAGATAATGAGATGACACAACAGAAAATAAAAGAACTCAAATTACAGACTTTTGTTTCATCTTTAAGTTTCATTCAATCCAATGAAAATTGCCTTCTCCATCTCAAGTATTAAAAACACATGTAAAATGACTCACATATGCCAATTTAATGGATGATATTAAATTCTATAACTCAAAACAAGAAAATAACTACACCATTGAAATCCTTGTGAAATTCTAAAACTTTTGACTATAAAGCCGACTAATTTCCAAACTAGCTCAAGTTCACTCTCTTTGACACGAAAAATAATGCATTAAATGTCCATTAATGACAAATTGAGAAAGAATTTTTACAAATGATCTCAAATCAAAAACCTGACTTCATATTCATGATCCTTGCAAAAAATCGTGTAGAATTGATATAAAACACTTGAAATTTTGTCAAGGTACCATTTTGCATGCTTTACAGTTAACACAAAATTAAGCTTGTACTTGCATGTACTTTTGTATAGTTTGTACCATCTCTAAATCCATTCCTTGTCTCGAGATCCATGTACCTTGAAATATGTGCATAGGGATGTGCGTAAACATTGGGATTTTTGCCCATTAAGTAGGCCCGGTCCTAAAACTACCCACGCGGATTTAGTGGCAAATAAAACTAAAAATAGTGGAATCCCGCTAAGTATGGGGTTGTTGGTACATTGGTTAGAACCTCCTACTATTTTAATGGAGGTCCGGTTTCAATCCTTCGCATGGCATATTTTTTAGTTTATTTGGTTTAATATATAGTTAGATGGTATATATACAGTATATAATATATATAATATTCTATATATAGAGAGAGAGAGAACATAATATATATTATATACATAACTTATGGCTCCTGTGTGGATTAAGGTTAATGATCCAAAATGGATCCAAGAAGGCCTAAAAATCAAATTTCTTGAAATTGGATGAAACCAGCGCCATTTCTTTGGGCTCGTCGCGTCGATTTCAGACATATAATTTTTTCCAAAAATGGACACTCTATGTGAAAGTTATCACATTCTAATCGATTTCCCAAACATGCAAAAAAGTCAACTGGTCAAAGTCAACAAGCCATACTATTGACATCAGCAGTACGACAAGTGATGTCATGATGACATCAAGAGGTCACACATGGCACTTGTTTTTGGCATTTTCAAGGGTATATGTCGACCAATCCAAAATTAACACATGGCATTGTACGGATGTAACACATGGCACTGTACGGACGTGACACATGGTTGTATGGAATGATGATGTAGCCCAAGGATAGGCCAACATGTGGCAGTATGGATGACAGGTGGTTGTATGGATGCTGACATGGCAGGATGACTGGGTAGTACAGATGCTGACATGGCAGTTGACTGGGCAGGTGACTTGATAGTATAGATGTTGACATGGCAGGGTGATTGGGTAGTATAGATGTTGATGTGGAAACTGAATAGGCAGGTGACTTGGAAGTATGAATGTTGATGTGGCACGACACATGGTTGTACAATAGTGACATGGCAAGTGACATGGCATCTGACTGTGCATGTTGATTGGGTTGTTGCTATGTGGTGACTAGACCGTACGAGCCAATCACAGGGTGACACATGGCCCAATCAGAGGGTGCCACATGGCACCCTGGATTTTGCCAATATTGGTTGGGGTCAAAAAATTTGTTCCACCTCCGAGGGTTTCGAACCCATAACCTTCGGACGAGCTACGTCTTCATGAAAGGGGGCACACCATCCGGGCTCTGTTGTGACTTGTTAAGCCATATGGAAAAATTTGCATTTAAAATGAATATTGGTGCAGGTTTAGGGCTAGCCCCAGTCGAAGGGGGCCAGTGCGAGGCCACATGACACCCCATGCAACTAGATCTAGAGACCATGAGCCAAAGGTGGGCACGAGGAGAGGTTAGCACCATGGCACATGGCTTCATACGACCTGATAAAAGGGTTGGAATGGAGGATTAGGGGCCAACGCCTAGCTCTCGGCCATATGGAAAATCCCATATGACCAGGGGCCCGGGAGAAAGGGGTTACACCCAAATATTTGCCAAATTTGGGTTTTCAAGCTATAGTATAAGATTTTTAATGATTTTTTATGCTGATTTGGGTGGATTTTGCCCATTTTGTGGGGATCTAGAGCCCTTTTGGAGGCCAGATCTTGAGAGGAAGTTGTGATAGGATCACCAACTCAAATCCTATATAAATCAAAGGTTTTTGACAGAACAGGAGGTTCATATTAGTAGAATGATGATGATTTTGTGAAGCTTGAAGCCATTTTTATGCAGGGAAGCCATTAAGGAAGCGAACTTTGAAGGCTAATTCCGGGAGCTACGCTCAACCTTTCTCAGTGTCATTAGTTGTGTTGGATTCTTGAGGTCGAGAATAACACATCCAGACCAATTTGTAATCCTTTTGATACATTTTTTATGTACTTTTTAAGCATTGAAGAGAAATAAGAAAGCCTCCCCCACTGAGACAAAGGCCCGAAGACGTAGGCAATCTTGTTGGACTCTGTTAACAACCTTGTTGTTATGGTTAGTTGTTATTTATGCTTATATTATGATCTGCATTCTTTATGATGGCTGCAATATTCTGTCATTAAGTTCTTCTCCTTTCCTTAATTCCTAAATGGTAATTGAACACATGCTTAAAACTTAACCAAGTCTTTAAAGATCATTTTCGGATCAGTTAAGCTCCCCGCAAACTTAACATTGGTCGTGTGGTAACATATGTGGACCAGGAGTTGGGGGCTATCCCTCGGCCCCTTTCCACCACCAAATGAAATTTAATACAATTTCAAATGAATTATATGCCATTGTATGGTTAAGTGATAATGTGTGGTATGTTGGTTATGCGGGCTATGTTAAGACTTTGGTGGTCACGAAGGTCATGGGGTCAAACCTTGTTGAATCCAAAAGTTTACAATACATTAACCATATAGGCCAATGGGAATATTCCATGTGGCAGCTTCTCATTGGCTACCTAAAGCCCCATATCAACACACCTTTATACCACTTGAAGGGTATGGATGCCAACTCAGTCACTTACTCATTTTCCCAGTCAACTGATCAGTCCACGTGGCATCTTGGGGTGTGGCCACGTCACATGTACAGTCATGCCATGTGTCACTATATGAACATGACACATGTCCTTTTACCCCTTTGACTTTTGACTTTGAATTGGTTGACTTGAACAATACATTAACCATATAGGCCAATGGGAATCTGCCATGTAGCAACTTCTCATTGGCTACCTAATGCCACATGTCAACACACCATTAGACACATATGCCAACTAAGTCATTGACTCATCTACCCAGTCAACTGATCAGTCCACATGGCACCTTGGGGTGTGGCCATGTCACATGTACAATCATTCCATGTGTCATTGTATGAACATGACATGTGTCCTTTTACCTCTTTGACTTTTGACTTTGACCTGGTTGACCTGAACATTCACTGCCCGTAACTTTTGCATACGAACTCTGTTTGACTTGTCATTTGCACCATTGGAAAGATGACAACGATCTCTACGTAATGATGTCATTTGTGGGATGATTTGATATGGGTGAAGTTTGAGCATCTATGGACCCCCTGGGACCTCTATGAGTGTTCTAGATCCTCTTAGACCTATGTGAGCATTCCTTATATCTTGTTGGATCACCAATTGAATGAACTGATAGAAGGACATTAAGGAATTACCCCTTTAGAGTGGAACTGCGGACTACGGGTTGTGTCTATAGAAAGGCTACACAAATCCCAAGAGGATTGATCGAGGAAGAAACCAAAGGTGGAAAAACACCACTAAAGATCACACACACAATATATAGCAACACAATACACATCCAGACAACAAAGACAAAGAGAGTGCATGCATGCATAGAACAATAGAGAAGAGAACACAATGAGTATCTGAGAGTGGTATCATAGAAGATTAGAGTACACATGAACTTGAGAAGAGTTAACATGAGAAGGAAAAAGTGAGCGGTAGACTCATGGAGCAACAATGTAGTGAACACAGTTTGAAGAGAAGAGAGATTTCCTTGAATAAAATAGGAATCTCATCCAAACTAAGATTGATCACCCTGAAACAAAGAAGTCATGGATCCATACTAGAGTAATAAAGGGCTACAACTTAGTGCTTACTGGATAGAAACTAACACTGGTAAGGAGAAGTCTCTGAGGGAATGTTTAGCGGAGAAGGGGCTCCCTTGTGCAGAGGAAATCTAGTTGATAAACCACCTGATAAACCTATAGAGACCTTGAGCTCATTGGGAAGGGGTAAACTTTTTCTATCGTCAATAGAGGAAGGAGACTAACCTTCCTAGATGATCTAAGTTGAAAACCAGTTGAATCATTACCCTTGTGGTATCATGGCTTGGCACAGGGGTGGTGTACTATAGCAAGGCACTCTACAATATGGCCTAAGTTTGGGAGGAAAGGCATCATCTCTTAGTGAGTTGGCATGGCTATTTTTTCTTATCAAATAAGTTTTTAACTTGTGTTGTTTAGTTGTGCACGAATAATGTATACGTGTATTCTTTAATTGAATGGGAAATGTAAATTCCTGCGATGAATTGAAATTCCTGAGTAAATGAAAATGCTTGTGGTAGTTTTTCCTAACTTGTTAACTGTGAAAATGGACACGTGTGGATAGTCTGTGTCCCTAATAACCTTGTAGATTTAGAGGAAAGTTTGCAAGATATGGACAAAATCTTCATTTCCCAATGGCTTGAGTGTTTAGGTGTGAGAACAATACATATGAGGAGCGAGAGGCCTTATGTCTTGAGAGAAACCTCATTTCCTGTGTGGAAATCTTGCAAGATGTGAAAGATCTTCTTTTTTACTAAGTCAAGAGGCCTTTGATTGCATTAGAGTTGTTTTCTGATTCTTATAAACTTAGTCAAATCCTTGAAGAAGTCCTTGAATGTTTAAGTCGAGATTTGGACTCTTTTTCTTGAAGAAAACCTAAGATCAGTTAGGATTAGTCATGATGACTTACAACCATTGGATCAATGTGGTGAGAAGATCTAGATCGTTGATCGAATGGTGTATCCATCAGAATGATTAAGTATTAGGTTGTATTAGAACTCCGATGAGGGAGACCTCGAGTCAACAGGACCCGTTGATATGTCAGAGTATGGCTATAGTGGATTTTGGATCGTTGGATCTAGATGATAGTCTATCAAAATAAGGTTAGTCAAATATCTGGAAAGAAGATTAAAATAGGGAATCCGATGATAGGGTCTGAGGATCGTAGATATCATAGAGAACACCTATGGGATCACAATTGTTAGATCTCGTGAGAACTTCTTGAGCAGGAGAGTTATTCATCCTTATCAAGTGATTAGTTGGAAACTTTGAGGCACACTACATCCGTTGGGTCAAATGAACGAGAATTGGTCTATCTAACGGAGTATGTGTGGTTGGAGTGGCTTGTTTAGAGTAGTAAGTGGAGCAAGAATGGACATACTATGATAAGGAGGAGCTCTGAGAATAGAGGTAGACTGTCGATTTGGGAATGGGATATTTAATCTTCGTTATTGATTGTTATAGACTGCACTGGGAGTATTAAGACCAGAACATGAAAGGAGGGTAAATGTCGATTGAGTAGAGGCTCCGATGAAATCGTATCCATTGAACGAGGATACCTAAGAACCATCATATCCTTAAGGTAATCCGTCGGAACGGTTCCATCGGAGAGATTGGTGACTCTAGTGAGTGAGTACCCTGATGAGAGTAAGTCCAAATCAACTACATGATGTTTAGATGAGGCCAAGGAGGAATGTTGACCATCTGATTGAGGTGTTTAGATTCCCGAATACCTCAACTGACTCCGGAGGATACCTGAAGCCATGAATTTGTAAGACATAATGAAGCTTATGTTGCGATAAGATAAGTCCTCACATAAGCACTAATGTTTCCAAGTACTTACTCGAACGTAAGAGAGGAGAATCGAACATCCCACCAATGTTAGATTGGATTAAGGGGGTCGGGTGTGCTCCAACAAAAATATGAAAAGAAATTACATTAGAAAGGCCAAGATTAATGTTCACATTAATTCCATAATAACAATCATAATAAAGGCTAGAATTACATCCATGATACCATATCCAATCAAGGCATTGTTTACATTTTAAATTGCATATTCATCTTCATTTTCATCTTCATTTTCACACATGCACACACACACACAAATATTCACTTATGTATGATTAACATTGTAATTAAGATCTAAATCGATTTCTATATAATTTCCATCTTAGCTTGATCACTATTATGCCCATAATCTAAAGTACAAAATAGATATGATTCTTAGTCTCAATTACAACAGTAATAATGTCTAAGAAAGTTTTAGTTTGGGTTGTTTACTTGGTCTATGGTGGAAATAGAGTCCCATAAAAATTATTTGAATAAAATTCCATGAAACATTCTAAGGAATAGGTTAATGGTGAGTGCATGCTTCTAACATGTGGCAGTTAGGATTTTTCCCTAAACTGACCACAGGTTCCTCTCCTCAACTCTAATTCCCCCCTCAACCTCTCCCTCTCATTCATCTTCTCCCTCCTTTTGATCCCTTGTGCAACTCTCTCCATTAGGAAAGGCTATATTGTGTTCAACTTCTCCTACAACGATGAGTGATGTCTTCCTCCTTTTAGTGAGCTCATCAACCATTGGGGATTCTTTATAGCCCATAATCATTCCCTTTATGAGTGGCATGGATTTATTCTTAGGTATGTCTTGTGTTTTTTTAAAATATGTGGTAAAAAAATGTAGCTCCAGGTGGTTCCAACTCCCCAAACTTCATACGGTTCAATTCATACGGTTCAAGAGTCCCTTGCTCTAACCATTCCCATTTTTAAGAACATTACAAATCAAGTGAAATTCTACAAAACCAATGGTCTTATTTGCATATTTAATGGCCTTTGTATGATATTATCACATCTACACCAATGGATCTCATGATCTTGGAAATAAAAAATCAAAGAGGAAGCCTTTATCTAATCATGTGCTAAAGGATTTTTCATTTTGGAGTTTGACTTAGCAAAGGATTGAGATAGGATTTTCAACTCAAGTCTAGTTCTAGGGAAAATCTAATCTATGCATGAAATCTTTGTGACCATCATTTGATCTTGCTACTAATTTTTTTTCCATGGCCTATGTTTGGGTTAGGATCTGTAATCTCTCTCTCCATTTTTGAGGTTATGATTCACTCAACGATATTGGTAATGCTCACAAAAAATTCCATCTTAGAAGTGAGGAGATAGAACATTAACACGCCATTACATAGGTGCTTACTTGTATCGACATGGACATTAGAAAAGGGTTCCTAGAAAAAAACAACCTTGTTTCCAAAGATTACATGAACCCAAAAGTGGATGATGAACAAGTTTCCTTCTGTTGTGGGGCATGTTATGAAATAGGGCACATAACAAGTTATTGAACCAAGCTCATCATGAATGGATGATCTCAAAATTCCCCCAAAAAAACTACATGGTGGGATGGTGCAAAGGAAGAACACTAGTCGATCAACAAGGACTCCCCTTTGATCAACTAGGATCCATAACTCAATCA
>JZKD02S1673871.1:889608-906485 GCA_000966675.3 Picea glauca
GATAAGCCAACCAAAAATGTTTATTTTGGGCAACCCATCACTATGCCAAACATGTTTCCATATAGGAGATCTCTAAGGAGTTGAGTTTAAAGTTGATGCATGTACCCATCTTTTACTCTATATTTTGAATCACCCCAACCTATTCAGTCTCTACTGCTTAAATCCCATGGGGTGCAACCTTTTAGAGAAACCATCGAGTTTGAAGCTAAGGAACTAAGATGATATGGAGGGTCTCCCATATGCCAACCAAGAAAGTGACCAGATCCTTTTGCCCACCTCGAAACATTAAACAAAGTTTTTAAATTATTGCTATCCATCCATGTCTTCAAAGGAAGCAGCACTGACTTTTGTTCCAAAGGTGGGATACCCATGATGTTGTCCCTCCAAAGAAAAATATCCTTACCATTTGTAGGAATCCAAGTTAATTTGGACATATGATTGGAGTGACACCCTTCATAAGATTCCAAATATGGGTTCCTTTTTTAGATTTTGACTAGCTGTCTATACACCTTTTTATATTTCTAGAGAAGTAATTTTTCCACAAGTTTTTTTTTTTCCACCATTCCAATTTTCTTTTGAAGGTTCTCCTTAACAGTTTGGCATCCAAGGAATGATTCATAATGGATGGATCCTTGATCCACATCCTTCCTCTTTCTTTTGGAGCTCTAACAATTTTCCAATTCATCAAATGAAAAATTTTAGTGTTTGTTTTCCCTCCCTACCATAGAAATTTCTTGATCTCTCATTCGATTTGTTGCAAAATACCAATTGGGGCTAACATGGTGCAGCATTGGAAAAGTGGAAGGGTCGTAAGGAATGAATTTATTAACACAACTTTCCCCACTGGATTCAACCATTGGGTTCCTCATTAATTGAGTTTAGTTTTGATTTTCAAAAGAATGCTTTGCCAAGATTGGGTTGATGGATTACCAAGAGATATTGGCATTCCTTAGTGTTTGAAATAGGACCATTTCTCATGAAAATGGAACTACAAGATCTGAGAGATAGAAGAGATTAATTTCTAGTTGATGTTCCAACCAAAAACTTGACCTTTTTTATTATTAACCTTTTGTTGACGGGCGTATGTGAACATACCTTCAACTAGAAGGGAATAGTTTGGTCTGAGGTTGTCTAAATAATCCAAGCCGTTTGGAATAACTGCCCCTAATGGGTTTAACGGCTTTGTTAGCTGATAAAGGGATCTAATCTAAACTACGAAAATAAAATAACTAACTATGCATTAATGAAGATCTACTATATAGATTCACTATTCTCACTTTTATATACACCATATACAAATAAACAGGTGCAATATTTACAAGAAACCTTGTAAATTAAGGTTGTACAAGAGAACCAAATCTTAGGAAAAATTAAATAGATCTAGAACATACTACTAATCTAATTTTAACCTTGAAACTAAAAAAAAAGGAAAATAAATGAATGTAAATAATAATGTTTTAACTTAAATAAACAAAGTATTTAAGATTAAATGTTAATTTACATTCACAAAATATAAATCAAAACAAATAGAAAATCATTAACCTATGACTGGCCAATATTTAAAGAGAACTTTTGGTTGTGCCTTCCTGTATAGTGTTGCTCCAACAACTTGTTTGTTAAGAAAAATCTATAGCAGAAGGTTGTATAATTCTAAGATTGTGATAGTGTCAGGATGAAAATCACTTTGACCGACAATTTAAATCTTATTTAAAATGCAGAAAGAACAACTTTCAAATCATGATTCTTAGTGAAGATATAATAGACTAATTGACGCAAACGCGCACCACCCAGGGGCCACGTCTTCTCCCGCAGGACCTTCTTCTCCTCGGCCCGAAGAACTCAAAGGTTCTCCTAATTCCCTATCGGGAATCTTCCTACCCACAGATTCTCCTCGTCGCGCGATCCCCTTCCTTAACTTCTCGGAGGATCAAAACTCGCGACTTCACGAGTTCAACAATCGAGCACTACACCCTTGGATCCCCGAGACCCGATGGTCAGACAACTCCCTGACTTTTCCCTGAGGGATTTCGCTACTCGCGACCTCGCTACTCGCGATTCCAAACTTTTGATTCTCCAACCTCCGATATCCAAGGTACCGAAACTCCGATGCGCACGTGTGACTTGACCCGTCCACACCCGTCACTTCTCTCGAGACTTCCGTGCTATCGCGACCTCGCTCCCTCGCGACTTCACGATTTTCGTGGCCAAGTCCTCGAGCCTTTTCTCGCGAGGCTCCGATGCACGAGCCCTCGTGCAGATCCAACGGTCTTCCCGCGATCTGGATCCAACGGCTATCCTCTTTCTCGCACCTCGTGTCCTCGTGACTTTTAATACCCAATACTTGGACTCTCACCCTGCGAGTTCTCGAGTTCGCGAGATCCTTAGATCTCCGCCATGTGTCCTTCTCAAATGGACGGCTCACAACCTCCTCGCCACTTCGCCGCTTCGTGTCCTCGCGCCTCGTGACTTTTAACACCAATTTCTCAACCCTTCCACTCACGAGTTCCCGAGATGCGAGGTGCCACCTGTCCACTTTCCAATCCCCTGTGGATCCACACTAGCCTCGGAGTAGTCGAGATATAGCTTCTCGAAATCTCACGACTCTCCTTACCAAACTTAGGACACTTTCCTCACGAGGTCCTGATGGGTGATCTCGTGAACAATCCAACGGCCCTGACCGACTTGGATCAATGGTGCTGCCCCTCCTGAGCTTTGAATCCTCTCCACGCCTGCACTGTAACTACCTTGCACCTCTGGGAGATCCAACGGCTCTCGAAACTTCGTGAAATCTCCTCCAAAGATTTCGTTCGTCTGTTCTCCCCTTGAGGATTCTACTAAATAAAGCAGTGTCTCTCCACGAGACTCGTTTTCTTGCTCCCCAACCTGTGACGCTTTCCTCCGACTTCCAACGACAACTTCCCTGCACTTAGCCTTCAGTGAGTTCAAAGGTTTATTCCTCCTGAGCTTTTCCACAACTTCAATCTTCATAAAGAAACCTTGCATGCACTCCTTGCGGCAAATCTCCAATCACGTCCAAGTGTTGGAGTCACTCGACTCTGCGCCCTCCTGCAGGAACAGTCTCCCAAAGATTTTGCTCAGAATCACAACTCTGAGTCTTAGCTCGACCTGCGCACTCCTTGTACAGCTTCAACAACCCACTTCCACTTCTGGGTGAATGAGAACAAAAGTTAAACTACTGAGCCTTCATCAACGCACTCCTTGCGGATGATTTCAACTGCACACCTTGCTGGAATCTCCTGGCTCAGATAGAGAAACAATTGAACCTCATTCTGTCTCCCTTTCAGACTTCAGTTTGAAACACGAAATCACATGCACATCATATACAAAGCAAATGCATAACAAGAAAACAAACATTCATGAGCATAACATCAATACACAGAGAAAACAACACAAACCAAGAGCTTGAATCAAAGCTTGATTCTATTAATTCAAATGCCTGTACATGGGTGTTCTTCATACACTATTCTCCGCTTGCTCTTCTCTTCTCCTAGGTTGATAATATTACAATGCACAATGAGGGTGTCTATATCCGTTTTCCCTCTCGAACTCTAAACTATCAAATCTAGACTTAAAATCCTACCTACCAACATTAACTTAATTAAATGCCTCCTATCTACCAAAGGACGAGAGCAAAAAGGCTCAAGGTCCAATAATATACAATGTGCCTTCATAAATGGCTTCATTAAAAGAGTTGCGCTACAATCCCAAAGTATTTTCAAAAGTTTGGGTTTGTTTATCCAGCTGATCTCCGCTTGATGTGTTGGCTCACTTGATGAGTTGGCGATGCTCCTGCATCATACTCCTCAGCTTGAAAACTTTCATGGCTCCTGTCCATGAGCTCCTGCACGGTCTTTCCATGCTTTTGAATCTCTGCTTCGCTTTCCCAGCTGGCATCTTCCACTAGGTGGTTCTTCCATTTGACCATATACTCGAAGTATTGCTTCCGCCTGGTCCTTTTGCTCACTCTCTTGTCAAGTATACATTCCATCTGTGGCTTCTCTGAAACCTGCATCTGCTTCTACCACTGGATTTCTGGTTGTTCATCACTTCCAGCTCCTACTTCTTCAGCCTTATATGGATATAAGTCTGAGACATATGTCGGAGATATTCCGATCTCATCCGACAACTCAATCTCATAAGCGTTTTCTCCCAATTTCTTTAGGACTCTACATGGCCCAATTTTCTTCATTTTCAGCTTATTGTATGTTCCCCTTGGGAACCGTTCCTTCCTCAAGTGTGCCAGAACTAGATCACCAACTTCAAACTGAAGTTGTATGCGATGTTGATCTGCTCTGCGCTTATATTCCTGATTTGAATCTTGCAGTCGTTGCTTCACATTGCTGTGAAGTTCTTTCATCGTCTCAACGAATTCTTCTGCACTAGCGCTGCTAGTAGCAGTCTGTTCTGAATCTCTCAATTTAGAAACTCCTCTTGGCTGCCTCCCATTTACAACCTGAAATGGACTTTTGCATGTACTCTGATTCACCGAATTGTTGTATGCAAACTCCGCCTGTGGCAATACATTATCCCAACTGCTATGGTGCTCCGTCACCAAGCTTCTTAGTAAGTCTCCCAGACTTCTGTTGACCACTTTTGTTTGTCCATCTGTCTGAGGATGATAAGCAGAACTAAACGCCAAGTTAGTTCCTAGATTCTTCCATAGCGTCCTCCAAAAATGCCCTATGAATTTCGTGTCCCTGTCCAAAACTATGCTTTTCAGCAATCCATGAAGTCGAATGACCTCCTTGAAAAATAGATTTGCGATGTGAGTCGCATCGCTGGTCTTCTGGCATGGAATAAAATGTGCCATTTTTGAAAACCTGTCCACGACCATAAAGATTGAATCAACACCTCTTTGTGTCCTTGGCAACCCCAATACAAAATCCATGCTTATCGCCTCCCATGGCCTCTCTGGTATGGGCAACGGCTGATAAAAACTTGCATTCTGTTTCCTTCCCTTTGAATGCTGGCATACCCTGCATCTGTCAACAAATATCTTGACCTCTGCTCGCATCCCCGACCAAAAATATGACTCATTCAGCTTTGTGAATGTTTTGTCATGACCAAAATGTCCGGCCAATCCACCACTGTGCTTCTCCTTCAACAAGTTCTCCCTCATGGAGCATTTCGGAATACACAGTTGATTGCCTTTGAACAACAATCCCTCCTGGATCATATAATCTATCCAAGGACTTCGGTCTTTGAGAAATGGATTCTCAGCTGCTTCATACGCTTCTGCAAAATCTGCATCTCTTGCGTACATGTCCCTGAGATTTTCAAAACCCAATGTTTTGACTCGGAATTCCTGCAACAACAAACACTTCCTGCTCAAAGCATCAGCCACTTTGTTAGCAATACCCGAAATATGCTTAATCACAAATGTGAAGTTCTGCATATACTCTACCCATTTTGCATGTTTCTGATTCAACTTCTCCTGTTGAGTCACGAATTGCAATGCATGATTATCACTATACAATACAAATTCTTTCGGGATCAAGAAATGCCTCCACTTTTTCAGTGCCTGTATGATAGCATAAAATTCTTTATCATATGTGGAGTATTTCAATTTCGCTTCATCCAGCTTCTCGCTGAAATATGCAACTGGTCTGTCTTCATGACTTAAGACCGCTCCTATGGCAAATCCACTTGCATCACATTTCACCTGAAATGTCTTCTGGAAATCCGGTAATACCAACACTGGTCGTTCCGTTATCTTCCGCTTCAACAGATTGAAGCTTTTCTTAGCCTCTATTGTCCAGTGAAAAGATTTATGTCGCTTCTTCACTGTATCCATCATCGCTGCGCTAATTCCACTGAAATTCCTGATGAATTTTCGGTATAAACTAGCCAAACCATGGAAACTTCTCACCTCGAATACATTTCTCGGTGATGGCCAATTCTTAATTACCTCCACTTTATCCAGATCCATCCTCAACTCATTTGTTGAAATAATAAAACCCAAGTAAATGAGCTCTGTCTTCATAAATGAGGACTTCTTCATATTGATCAACAGCTTCTCCTGCTGTAGTTTTCTCATCACAATGGCCAAATGCTTCAAATGTTCAGCCTCCAATTTACTGTAAGTCAGTATTTCATCCAGATATACAATGGAAAATTTTTCGATGAATTCCCTCAGGACTTCATTCATCAATCTCATGAAGGTACTTAGTGCATTCGTCAAGCCAAACGACATGACTAGCCATTCATACAGTCCTTTGTTGGTTTTGAAGGCTGTCTTCCACTCATCGCCCTCTCTCATGCGAATCTGGTGATATCTGCTTTTCAAGTCTATCTTTGAAAAATACTTTTCCCCACTCAGGCAATCCATCAGATCGTCCATTCTCGGTAGTGGGAACCTGTACCTGATGGTTATCTTGTTGATCTCTCTTGAGTCAGTACACATTCTCCAACCACCATCCTTCTTTGGACTGAGTACTGTCGGAACAACACATGGACTCAAGCTTTCCCTGACCAATCCTTTGTCCAACAACTTCTGGACCTGTCTTTTAACCTCTTCGTTCTCTTGCGGCGTCAACTTGTACGTGGCTTTGTTTGGCAAACTAGCTCCTGGTATGAGGTCTATGTGATGACTCACACTTCTCATCGGTGGCAACGAATGAGGTAATTCGTCCACTATGATGTCAGCGAACTCTTCTAGTAGTTCCTAAACTTCATCTGGTAAATCATCCACTCTTGTGCTAGTTAGAACAATTCTCGGTTTTCTGACAACAAAGAATTGTGGATCTTCCTTCTTCTCCATCTCTGTAAGAAGTTCCTTCCCACTCATGAGAAGTATTGTGCTATTTACTTCCAGATTCACTTCCTTATCCTTTATCGGAAGCAACATACGAGTTCTCCCATTCTTCTCCAGGGTATATGTGTTCATTCTCCCATCATGAATCACATTTCTGTCATATTGCCATGGTCTACCCAGCAATAAATGACATACATCCATGGGAATGACATCACATAAGACCTTATCATTATATCCACCTATCTTGAATTCAACTAAACATTGTTTAGTGACACTCACCTGATGTCCCTTCTGTAGCCATGAAACTTTGTATGGACTCGGGTGATCAGTTGTCTCCAGCTCCAACTTCTCTACCATCTCGGTCAAAACGATATTATCCGTGCTACCACTGTCAACAAGAACCTTGCACACCCTGTCCTTGGTCTTCCAGGCTGTTCTAAATAGTCTGGTCCTTTGGACTGAGTTTTCCACCTCCTTTTCGGGTGTCAAAAGAACTTTATGCATTCCAAGAGATCTTCCGCCTTCTGCGTCTTCAGTCTCAGCATCACGCTTCTGCACTTCTGCGATATGAGATTCTTCGATGTCCTTCTTTTTCTCTGGACACTCAAAGGACCTGTGCCCATTTTTCCCACATGTGAAACATGTGATAACTCCCCCTCAGCCTCTTCCTCTACCTCTAGTACGAGGAAAAGTGTTTGCGTCAGCATAATCTCCCCTCTGCTCATTATGCTGCCCTCTCTGTTCAATGTGTGGTCCTCGCTGTGAGGTTCCACCTCTCTCAACCTTACCCTGAGGTTTCTTCCATTCCTCCTTGGGCTTCTGGTATTTTTCCTGGGCAACTGCCTTGCCTCTGGGCTGACTCCTGCCTCACCCTCGTTGACCTTGCTTGCGGCTCAACTTTTCCTCAGCTTTCAAATCCATCTGATAAGCATCCTCCACCATCCTGATGGTAACCATGCTTAATTCATCCTGAATGTCGTATCTCAAGCCATTCATATACCTGGAAACTTTTTCATCATCGCTCTCCCGATGACCTACTCTGATATTCAGCTTGTAGAATTCCTTAGTATACTCCTTCACTGTCATCAGTTTCTGTCTCAGGTTATGCATCCTCCTGAACAAAGAAATTTGATAGTCCCTTGGGATGAATTTTGCCTTCATCTTAGCAATCATTCGATCCCAGATCTTAATCTTTTGCTTGCCTTTGTAGCGTCTGTTAGCTTGTAGCTCGTCCCACCACAATGTTGCATGTCCTTTCAATTTTGTGACAGCATGCCTGACCTTTTTACCCTCTTCAATATCCTCATAATCGAAGTAGGTGTCAAGAGCTCGGATCCAATCCAATAGCTCTTCTGCATCCAAACTCCCTTCATAAAATGGAATGTCCATTTTTGTCTTCGAACTCATCCGGGCGATAGCTTTAATTAATCGCTCGTTGGATGCATCTTAGGCTGCAACTTCTCCTGGTTGATCAACTTCAAATTCGCCTTCGGAGTCACTCAGATCTCCAGCATTAGCTGTGCGTCTCTGAGTTGCTTCCATATCCTCTAATCTCGCTTGGAGATCACGTATCTGCCTCTCCATTTCTGGATTTTTTGCTTGTCTTCCTCTGCCTCTCTGGTTCCCCCTATCCTCTGGATCGAGTGATTGTCTTTCTCTCCTCGGTGGCATGGTGAAATTTTCCCTTCTTCTCTGCTACAGAAAGCAAAGAGATTTCCTCGCTCTGATACCACTCTGATGCAAACGCGCCCCACCCAGGGGCCACGTCTGCTCCCACAGGACCTTCTTCTCCTCGGCCCGAAGAACTCAAAGGTTCTCCTAATTCCCTATCGGGAATCTTCCTACCCACAGATTCTCCTCGTCGTGCGATCCCCTTCCTTAACTTCTCGGAGGATCGAAACTTGCGACTTCACGAGTTCAACAATCGAGCACTACACCCTCAGATCCCCGAGACCCGATGGTTAGTCAACTCGCTGACTTTTCCCTGAGGGATTTCGCTACTCGCGATTCCAAACTTTTGATTCTCCAACCTCCGATATCCGAGGTACCAAAACTCCGATGCACACGTGTGACTTGACCCGTCCACACCCGTCACTTCTCTCGGGACTTCCGTGCTATCGCGACCTCACTCCCTCGCGACTTTGCGATTTCCGTGGCCAAGTCCTCGAGCCTTTTCTCGCCAGGCTCCGATGCACGATCCCTCGTGTGGATCCAACGGTCTTCCCACGATTTGGATCCAACGGCTATCCTCTTTCTCGTGCCTCGCGTCCTCGTGACTTTTAATACCCAATACTTGGACTCTCACCTTGCGAGTTCTCGAGTTCGCGAGATCCTTAGATCTCTGCCACGTGTCCTTCTCATATGGATGACTCACAGCCTCCTCGCCACTTCGTCGCTTCGTGTCCTCGCACCTCGTGACTTTTAACACCAATTTCTCAACCCTTCCACTCACGAGTTCCCGAGATGCGAGGTGTCACCTGTCCACTTGCCAATCCCCTGTGGATCCACACTAGCCTCGGAGTAGTCAAGATATCGCTTCTCGAAATATCGCGACTCTCCTTACCAAACTTAGGACACTTTCCTCACGAGGTATCGATGGGTGATCTCGTGAACAATCCAATGGCCCTGACCGACTTGGATCAACGGTGCTGCCCCTCCTGAGCTTTGAATCCTCTCCACGCCTGCGTTGTAACTACCTTGCACCTCTGGGAGATCCAACGACTCTCTGAACTTCGTGAAATATCCTCCAAAGATTTTGTCCGTCCATTCTCCCCTTGAGGATTCTGCTAAATAAAGCAGTGTCTCTCCACAAGACTCGTTTGCTCACTCGCCAACCTGCGACGCTTCCCTCCGACTTCCAACGACAACTTCCCTGCACTTAGCCTTCAGTGAGTTCAAAGGTTTATTCCTCCTGAGATTTTCCACAACTTCAATATTCAGAAAGAAACCTTGCACGCACTCCTTGCGGCAAATCTCCAATCACGTCCAAGTGTTGGAGTCACTCGACTCTGCGCCCTCCTGCAACAACAGTCTCCCAAAGCTTCTACTCAGAATCACAACTCTGAGACTTAGCTCGGCCTGCGCACTCCTTGCACGGCTTCAACAACCCACTTCCACTTCTGGGTGAATGAGAACAAAAGTTAAACTACTGAGCCTTCATCAACGCACTCCTTGCGGATGATTTCAACTGCACACCTTGCATGAATCTCCTGGATCAGATAGAGAAACAATTGAACCTCATTCTCTCTTCCTTTCAGACTTCAGTTTGAAACATGAAATCACATGCACAGCATATACAAATCAAATGCATAACAAGAAAACAAACATTCATGAGCATAACATCAATACATAGAGAAAACAACACAAACCAAGAGCTTGAATCAAAGCTTGATTCTATTAATTCAAATGCCTGTACATGGGTGTTCTTCATACACTATTCTCTGCTTGCTCTTCTCTTCTCCTGGGTTGATAATATTACAATGCACAATGAGGGTTTCTATATCCGTTTTCCCTCTCGAACTCTAAACTATCAAATCTAGACTTAAAATCCTACCTACTAGCATTAACTTAATTAAATGCCTCCTATCTACCAAAGGACGAGAGAAAAAAGGCTCAAGGTCCAATAATATACAATGTGCCTTCATAAATGGCTTCATTAAAAGACTTGCGCTACAATCCCAAAGTATTTTCAAAAGTTTGGGTTTGTTTATCCAGCTGATCTCCGCTTGATGTGCTGGCTCGCTTGATGAGTTGGCGATGCTCTTGCATCACTAATCGACAATAAGAAAAATCTCAATTGAACAATTATATATTTACAAATCTGAATTACATGAATAAACTCAATATAATACAAGATTTGTATCAAAATAATACAATCACCAAAACCAAGATAATTGGGATAATAGATTGTTAAAGATTGACGAAATTAATACATAATTGATAGCAATTAACCATGTATTGATAAAACAGACTAAAGCTAATTTAAATCAATGCATAATCAATTAATCAAAGAATATGAACCTTAATCAAATATATTATAATGAAAACAAAACCCTTTTACTCACAGGACAAAAGTCATTAAGCAATCTAGAATTCTATATTCTTCTTCGAAAATACTGGTCCATTCTCCCAAAAATTCCAACTATCCATTACTCCTTTTAAAAAGAAAAAGTTTACAAAATAAATAATATACAAAAGAAAGGATAAAAATCCTCCTATGAATTTCTTCAATCTCCCTCCTCTGGCTCTAAACTTTCTCATATATTTATGCAATGAATGAACAGTCTAGGTGTCACTAACAATTTTCGCCACCTGAAATTTACCTCAGAAAGAGACCACAATATCTCTCAAATCATGTGTTTGTTTGGGAAAAATATCGTGAACAAACTAAATGGGTCCATTCTGCAGATGGGTTTTTAGTTGTTTCTTGAGATTGGCTGCAATCAGTCCCATAAAATTGTATGTATGTTCTTGAACGCATTTCCAAATCTTATCTGTTGTTGCTCATAAATTATTTGCAACAATCCAATGTTATTTTTGGATCAATTATCTTTAACGTATTTAGATAATAAAATCAAGTCATGATTAGATCCGTACGAAATATGTGATAATAGAAACCTGTGAAACAAAAATAAACCAATTTAATAATCTAAAAATAAAAATTGTGAATAAAACAAAATCTAGAACAACAAAATTAAAAATGAATTTAAACTAAAAGCTAACTATAAGTTGTAAACAAATCTTGGTTATATTTTCCTTTCAAATATGATCTTAAAATTCTAGAAGTTTCAAGTTGATGGAGAGGAGAAAAACATTAATTTTGGGTTTCCACAAAATCAAACAAATGACAGATTATTTATTTATTTATTTTGAAATGCAATGCAAAATGACAAAAGAATTTAATTAATTAAGCCTACCAAATGATTTTGTGAAAATGAGAAACCAACCAAGATATTATTTGATGAAGTATTGAACCCATTATTCATAATAGTCAAACTTGCTAATGAGCAAAAGATGAAAGCATAGTTATAATTTAAACGAAAGTAAACAATTGATAAAAATTAATGTTTTCGTTTAAATTAAGATTTATATGCATGTCTCTCCTTCATTCAAATTTGATCAAATGTGAACAAATGTCATAGAAAATGTGTGTTGCAATAAGATTTCTTCCTGTAAAATCATTGTTATTAATCCATGTCTTCAACCAAGCCATTCTCATAATAGATAAATTCAATAAGGAAGAGGTAATAACAAACTCCCAAATTATGAAGCTCGTCCATCAACATCAAAACTCTGTAGAAATAAAAATGAAATGGCATTTGAAATTCGTGAAATTCAAACCAAAGAAAAGAAAAGAATATAAACTCAAACCAACCTCAAAACAAAGCAAACCAATACCAATTCAATCAAGTCAAAGGGAAACAAAAGAAGAATCTAAGTAAAATTTAGAGGAACCCTAGATTTTGATTAAAGAAAAAGAAGGGGGTTGTTGCGGGCAGCCAACACCTTTCCTCTAGAGGTGCATATAAACTGATCCAATAATTGCTTAAATCTGCCTAAAATAATTGTGGATGCTCCTCCTAAAAGGAAGGTGTCATTGAAAAAATGTGAGTGGTTTAGGCTTTTGACCCCCCAATGATTTTGAGCCCTGGGAGATTTCCAACAATCCTCTCAATCTCCAACATCCAACATAAAGATTCTTCCATTATAATATACAAGAGAGGGGGGAGAGAACATCCTTGTCTTAAACCACGACTCCAACGGAAGAAGGATGTGGGTCTCCCATCCACAAGAGGGGATATCCAAGGAGTACTAATAAAAGAGGACACACATCAAATAAAATAGGAACCAAACTCAAACTTAGACAAAACATCAAAAAGAAAATAGTGTCTTACCCTATCAAAGGCATTGGCCATATCGAGATTGATGATCATCCCCTCATCTTTGTTCTCCTTTCTTAAATCGATGGATTCCTGAACCAGAACTATATTATCCATAATCTATCTATTATGCATGAAGCCACCTTGATTGCAAGAGATAATGTTAGGAAAAATATTTTTTAATTGATTGGCTATGATTTTTGTCAAAATATTATATGAGGAACTGCACGAGAAGATCAAATAGAATCAGGAGAAAGAAGAAGAGTTTACCTATTTTGGAATTAAGGAAAGAAATGAAGTACTAGTATTCCCTCCCATTTTTCATGTCTTTTGTGCATATTGCAACATTCTTCTCAAATATGTATTGATTAGGCTCCAGAAATATCTAAAAAATGAATGGAGAATCTATCAGGACTAGGATCTTTGTCAAGGGATAAGTTGTAAATAGCATTGAGAATATTTGGGTCATCTATTGATTTCATCAATTCAAAATTCTCTTCTATTGTGATTATTGCTTTGATTTTCTCCAACATGGTAGCAATGATTTCAAGATCAACCATGTCCTTTGCCAAATATAATAGCTTGAAATGTGACCTGGCCACATCCTTAATTTCCTGGAAGTCTGAGAGTCTTGATTTGTCCTTCAAAGATATCTCTTAGACATTGTTTTTAATATTTCTTCCCTTATCTTTCATGTGGAAGAAATCAATATTCCTATCTCCTGATTTGAGCCATAAAGTTCAAGACTTTAAACGCCATGTTTCCCTTCGACCTGCATAGCCTTGTGCAATTGTTGTTGGGTTGTAAACTCATCATTTTGGAGATCTAAAGTGATGTCTTCCTTCTCCATTTTTCTTTGAATGATAACTATATGAGCTATGTGGGATTCTTTCTCACTTGTCGGTGAAGAGTGGGATTCCTTTACCCATTCTTTGAGTACCCTCTTGACCAATTTTAGCTTTTAGTCCCAAATAAACACTAGAGAGGTTGTGACCTGAATTCTCCAAGCTTCAAAGATTTTTCCATCACTATAGGATCTTGAATCCAAAGGGGATTGACTGGAATAGAAGGGAATTGTAATCCGATTGATTTTGAATAAGAAGGTTGATGGGCTTGTGATCTGATGTTGTCAATGAGATAATACTAGATTTGATGATGTAGTATTGAAGGAGGATCTCATTATGTATCATACATATATTCAACCATGCTACAATATGGTTTGGCCCTAGCCTCCTATTCATTCATGTGAAATTTCCTCTGTTTGGTTTTACATCTATCATGTCCCATTCAACAAGAAGATCCTCCATCATTTCCCATAACAGATCCCTTGTTATGTCACCTCCTCTTTTTTCTCTATTATGAAAGAATACATTTAAGTCTCTCACGATTATACTATTTTGATTGTATTATGAGCCTTTGTATGCCAAAAGTGAGCTCCAATAGCTTTCCTTTTCCATGTAGTTCACATGCATATATATATTAAAAATATTTAGCTACTTTCTTGATTGTTGATGCATGAAGCTAATGATGGGTCTAAAATGTGTATCTCAAAAGTAGAGACAAGATTTTCCATAGGGAACATATCCCCTTAGAGGTGCCCCTTAAACTAGATGCAGTTCCATCACATTTGTACCATTGATGCTTGCAGATTTTTAAGGCTTATTGGGCCTCCAACTTTGTCTCATGGAGAAAGAGGATGGTATGCTTTTCTATCCTAATTAGTTCCCTTGGTGTTATTTCTTTGTACCAACTACAAAATCCTATGTAGTTCCATGAGACTATATTCATTGTTTACCTTGGGTTTTTTTGACTACTACATTGTGGTTGTACACTAGATCCAAGAGTTTTTCACCTTATGAATGCTTCTTTTCTTGAGTATGTGAATGAAAGATAGTGGAACTATCTTTGCACTCATAAGTAAAGATGTTATGTGGTGAGGTAGGATTGGATCCCATGTTTTCCAAACTATCACATCATCTTATGATTGATAAGTTGCTAGAACACCCAGTTGGAGCTCATAGAACTATGAAACAATTGGACCTCCAACAACAACAATCTTCTACAATACTATTGTAAAGACCATGCAAATTTTAACGAGACATTGAAATTCAATGTAATTGTTAAGTACCAATAAGCAAGTCATGTCAACTCGTTTGGGTACATATTCTACTTTGAACTTTTATTTCCAATGCAACGTAATTGCAATACAAATAGATATTTGATTATAGAAATTGCTTGCATTTGGTAGCATCTCAAAGTTAAGAAGTCATGTTAAGGTTGAATAATACTATTGGAAATTGTTTACTGCAATTGTTGGGTGGTAAGTTAATAGAAAAAAAAAATAGTCATGAGGGATAGCTCACATGGCAAGAGGTGCGCACACTCTCCCAGTTTGGGGAGAGGTCACAAGTTCAAGCCTGGCTACGAGTCCCTCGGGCTGCTGCTTTCCACTCCCATATCATCCACTATGTGGGGAAGTATCGAGGTGGGTTCCCAGTGGGTTAATTTCCATTAAAAAAAAAAAAAAACTTGTGAGTAATACATGATGGCATGGATCGAGGAACATTGAGGAAGGTCCAAGAGAGTAGAATTCAATATTGATAAATGCATAATAGCTAGAATTGAGGATGGTTCAATAAAGTAGAATACAACAACTATGATAGGATGCATGGACTATTCATAAAAATAATAATAAATGAAAAGAAGTGCCTACAACAATGATACATCATTTTTCTTAATGCATTTTGAATTTAGTTGATGAGGCATAATTCATCATTTCCTTGAGTTTTAAAAATAAGAAAAATAAATTATTATAAAAACTTTAGGATATCAAATCAAAACCTTTAAACATGCATGGTTTATTAATATGTGTACATGCAATTTAAAACAAAACAAATCAATTACAATATTCCTACTAGACCAATAATAAACATGGCTACCAACACACAACAAGTAAGTTCTCACTCTATTGATTTCCCAAGTGCACTCACTAATAAATATGTACAAACATTCTCCAGTAATAACACAAGGAATTACCTCGGTGTTGCCAAGTAAGGAAAGCTCCAATCTAAACATTCATACAAAACTAGACATACATGTAGAGAAAATCATGCACTTGACACAACATCCATGTAGCATCCACAACATTTGCATAACATAGTAGTTTGCTCAATAAAAAAATATTTTGATAATCATAACCATAGGTTATAATCATAACCATAGGTTATATGACACATAAAATCTCAATAATTTTGGTAGAATAAATTCCCCTCATAACTTAACATTTAAGCTTAAGGAAATATGTGTTATACAATGCAACCCCTCAAGGTGTATTTGTATGAATCACTTTCCCCAACTCCACCTCCCCCAAAATGAAATGTAATTAATTTTCCATTATATTGTAGATTCAAATTACCTATAAATAATTGCAAATAATGTTATACCAAAACACAAACCAATGTACAATTTATACCTTTATTTCTCTCAGTGCCTTGTGATTCAAATATTAAATTCACAACTATAAATTTTGCTGAAATCTCAGTTTCTTTAGAATTTGATGGATATGGATCCTCATAAAAAATCTCTAGAACTCGAAAGAACAACAAAAACAACAAGGCTTGCACAACGATAACAACAACAATCTGCAATGATGGTTGTAGTAAATGCTTCTCTCTTTGTGGATCTCTCCATCATTGAAGGGTGGATATAAAACATCTTTAGTCTAGTTTCTCATATCCTCTCCACTCACATCTATAGAGATTTGATCACTAAGAACTCCCTCGATTATGCTTTAATTTGTTAATTGCAACCACACTATTTGGRGTTTTCTACAGTAATTTAGGGTGTCACACATACAACATTTTATATATCAGACCTCTAAAAGGAGTCATTTTGTATTGCAAGCTAGAAATAGAGAAAGCATTTATAACAATGTGTTAAAGGCTAAAGGATTCCCACTAACTATTTCATAAAAAGTCTAAAAGAATCACTATAACATGGGCTACACTTGTTAGAAATTATTGGGTGCCAGGGGCTTGTAAGAAAGCATCAAACCTTAAATCAACCATGCAACTTGGTCTTTGCATAAGATGGGTTATGCAAATCCTTCGTGAAAATTCTTTTAGGGAAAACTATCATCATGTCTTTACAAATCTCAAACACCATTCATAATGTGAAAACTTGTAAGATTTGGACTAGGGTAGTGATTCCTCTCAACCATCAAA
>JZKD02S1673871.1:920077-930105 GCA_000966675.3 Picea glauca
TTATTGATTAGATCAATCCCCTTTTGTGGATTGATCATGCCAGTCATTGTAATTGACCAAATCCCCTTTTGCGGATTGGTCAAACCCTAATTGTGATAGGCTAAATAAGAAGTCGGCCCCAGTATATATTAAAGAGGCCCCAAAATATATTAAAGGTGGTTATAACCACCCAGAAGAAGAAGTCAGCCGTACCAGTGAAGAGACACTTCCACACGTGCCAGAATTGTATAAATAAGAGACGTTGGCACCTCATTTGAACACACACTCAACTCACTCATCTAGTGCACAAGTTTTGAAGGAAGATGCAGTTGTCGGTTGCCAAAAGAAGGAAGAGAGAGAGGTGTGTTGCTCAGTGTTGGATATTCTTTATTGTCTGGTTTATTATCTTGGCATTGTATTGGCTATCTATATTAAGGAAGTTTTGCTAGGTTTTCTTCCCCTTGAGGGTTTCCCAGGATAAATGCTTGTGTACTCTTGTGATTGTGTTTCTCTCAGTGATCCTGTCTATGCTATTGTTATCTAGTAAATTGAAAGTAACCTAATAATAACAAAAACTTTAACACACACTGCACTCGGGTATTGGAGGTCCCCTCTCCAAAGCTGCGGTTGGGTGGCTCCACTAAAGCGCCACCTCCTCACTTGTATCCACATCTATATCCTCACCTTGATGCCATCGAACCCATAGCACCTCCGCAATAGCCAAGGCATAATGGAAACATAGATAGAATGGGTATCCACCAACAGGGAACCTAAATGGTGCAGTTAAACTCTCTCGTAGCCAATGCATGTAGCCTTGCTTTGAATTTCTTTGTAGTGTCTACCGTCTCAGAGAGAAAACGCAAGCCGATTTTTCTTTGCTCGAGCCTTCCTCATACTTCCAATGTAAACTATCACCGGAGGAGTCGGTGACCAAGGCGCAAGTACTACCCTCACTGTATATTAATCTTGGCATTAACGACCCTGGATTTGGTGTCGACGTTCTCATGCACGAGGTCCCGCGTGAGAAGATGTGTCAAGCTTGTCTACACCTAAGGTGTGTCCACACGTTCACTGGGCATTGTCCCCAATATTTGTTGCCTCCCCAACACCCCATTTGATGGAAGAATTTTTTTACTTTCAATTACTTTTTTTTTTACAGTAACGGATATTTGGATTAAAAGTCGACAAACCAACTGTTGGGTGCTTTACATCTTAGGGAAGCCATTAAACTTCAAGCCAGGGGAACAACTTAAGGATCTTAATGAGCAGGATCTTGAAGCTGCAGATTCATGAACTGGAGTCTTTTCCCTTGTCCTGGGATGACTTCATATTGGCACAATCTTCAGCCAGCTTGTTGATTTTGGATTCAAGTTTGCTAAGACACTTCCCGAAGTCACCTTGCACATTAGCTACGTCCTTGAATTGGGCTTCCGAGTTGGAAGAGAGTTCCTCGCACAGGTCTTTGAGGTCCTTGTTCATTTGTTCGAATCTGGATTCTACGGCGAAGTCATTATTTTGTAGTCTTCTGGCTTGCTCTTTGACCACAACATTCAGTTTGATGAGCTCCATTTGCAAGTCTCCCATTCTTTCTTCCAAAGACGGCTCGGGCTTGGAGTTGGAGGCCATTGAAACGCCTTCTCAACCTCAGATTGCTTCCTCTGCTTAGCAAGGATATGTTTTCCCTCTTTCTTGCTCGAGCACTAAGATGGCTTCTGCGTCTCAACTTCACAGTGAATCGGCTCTACTGAATGAGCTCCCCTGCTCTCTCTAAGATACCTCCTAGACTGAAATAACCTCTGTGCGTCCTAGGGATCACAGGCTTACTGCAATTCAGTATGATCTCCACCTTCAGACCTGGAAGAGGCTGAACGGAGCGCTGACTGCTGTCTGGCAAGCAGATTTGCAAATCGCCCTCAGAGACAAGCGATCGATGGAACAACGTGCGTCTGAGTGGATGCTTCCCTAGCATTCGTCCTTCGTTCAATCATGGGGTAAGGGCCTTTGGGTGGATCATTTTCTAGGGGATGAGGACAACTGAGTCGATATCATTCACTAACATCTTGACCATGTCTAATGTTGCTCCTATGTTTGCTTCAAAGTCCTCTTGACTATTTAGGCCACGAAGGATGTGAAAGAAATTGATGTCCTGGAAATTTTGCACTAACAATGTTGTTTTTTGGAGAAATTGGCTTAAATTGAGGTTTTTTGGCCTCCTTCTCGTCTTCATGGCTTGAATGATTACTCTGGAGTCGCTGAAGACCATCAGTTTCTGGATGCTTTTGGAGGCAGCTAGCCTCAAACCCTACCAGAGCGTGAGGACCTCCGCCATATTATTAGTTTTGATGCATAGCCCCCAGGAGTAGGTTACCACCTGCATGCCCAAAGGATCGAGGAGAAGCCCTCCTCCACCGGCCGGACCAGGGTTCCCTTTTGACACTCCATCGAAGGCCAGACTGTACATTCTGAGCTCAGATCTCCACTTGATGAAGTCTTGTTCTCCCATCCTGATTTCCCAGCTTGCTTTCAGGGTTAAGTTGGTGGCTATTTGATGAAGGTTGTTTGGGACGAGCTCTTTTAGCCATTGTTCTTCTTCTGGATCAAGGGTGTCAGAGTTCCAAAGCTTAGTTTGGGCTTCTAGAGCCTCACTCAGCAGCGCTTTGATTTTCAACACAACTTGGGATGAATTGCATCTTTTCTCATTGAAAATCCTGTTGTTCCTTTCCAGCCAAATTTTTCACATTACAAACTTGGGGAGCCACATCTAGCTTGCTTTGAGTAGATCCTTTTTCTTCAGGGAGAAGGGGGAGCGTAACGCCCAGGTGCTCAGCAGATCTGTGGTCGAGGTGGGCCTCATAAGTTTGTCAGGACTCAACATTACTACCTTTTCCTAGACCTCTTTTGCAAAGGAGCAATTTAGTAGCAGATGATCGGTAGTTTCCTCTTCATAGGTATAGAGCGGGCATCTTGAGGGGCCCTGCCATCCTCTGCGCCTTAAGTTTTGGCTAGTTAGGATGATTTGATGTGCCATTGTCTAGAAAAACATGTTGATTTTGGGGATTGACTTGTGGGACCAGACAGTTCTATAGGGCGTTGGGTCTGGTGGAACATGTGGGACAACTTGAAGAGAATGGTATCCAACGGTTGCCGAGTGAGTTCTAGCGACCGTGCCCCATCCTCTTTTATCCTTAACTGAGGCTCTCATGGGGGCTTTCCCTTGCAACAACTTCAAGAGGGTTTTGGCTTCGATATCGAGCATTGCTGGATAGTTTCCCAGATCCCACTCTTTCCAAGTTCCTGCCTTATTATCTTCCCATTTGGAAATATCCCAGAGTGTGTGCAGGTTGGAGGAGTGGAGCCATGCTTTGATATTGGCCAAACCTCCTTGAAAGTCTAGCGGCGACTCCCCTAGGATCGAGTCATGCCAGATCCTTATGCATTTTCCATTGCCAAGGATCCAGGTAAGCTTGGAGATGAAATGGTCTAAGGATCTGAGGCATAGAGAAAGGATTGGCGAGCCTTTGAGGACCTTCGGTGGACATTCTAGGCATCTAAGGCATTTCCCCCATAAATATTTTTTCCAAAGGACCTCCTTGCTCCAGGAGGGTTTGTTGGAGACTAGATTCCACAAAAAAATTTCTCCCATCACTAGATTCTGGGTAGCGACGTCCCTGATCTAGAGGCCTCCCTCTAACATTGTTTATTTTTTATTTTTTCCCAACTAGCTAGATGCAACTTCCTCTCTGTTTGTTGCCCACCTTCCCACAGAAACCGCCTCAGCAATGCGTCGATCTTGTTGATGATAGATTTGGGGGCAAGCATAATGGAGTTTTGGTAGATAGGTAGACTAGTCAAGACTGACTTCACCAAGACGATTTTCCCAGCCAGATTTAACCAAGTCGCCCCCAGGTTTGAATGCGGCCCTTCAATTTGTCCAGAAGCGGAGTCCAATGGATCAGTTTGGGAGTGGCTTTGAAAATTGGGATCCCAAGGTATTTGAAGTTGTCCCATGTCATTGAGCCTTCCATTCCTAAAACCCAGGTGATTTCCAACATCTCTCTTGGGGAGCAATTCCAACCATAAACTTTACATTTTTGGTCATTTGTTTTGTTGCCTGAGGCTGCTTTGTAATGGTCTAGCTCCTACTTGAAGTTCCTTGTTGCTCAGACATTGGCTCCACCAAGAAGGAGGGTATTGTCCGCAAACTGCACATGGTTAATGTCTTTGACTGTTGGCACAATTCTGAGGCCAAGAGGGGAATGAATTTGCTAATGATGGTCCAGCTGGAAGCTTAAAACCAAGGCCTGGATGGCGTACAATAGTGAGGATAGGGGACAACCTTGTCTCAATCCCCTGGTGGCCTGGAAGTATTGTGTTGAACAACCATTTACCAATGGGGAACTCCACGGGCCGGCTATGCAGGCTTTGATCCAGCTTATGAAATTTTCGGCGAAACCCATATTTCTCATTACTTGGAAGACGAAATCATGTCTAATTCTATCGAAAGCATTGGCTAAGTCGAGTTTGATGATCATACCTTTTTCTTTGCGTTGGATACTGGAGTGTAAGGCTTGTTGGACCAACACTATGTTATCCAGGATTTGGCACCCTTTGATGAAGCCTCTTTGCTTTTCCGGAATGATGATTGGAAGAATGACTTTGAGCCTTGTGGCTATGATCTTTGTGATTATCTTGTAGCTAGTTTTGTAGAGGGATATTGGTTGGAATCGGCTAAAGTTGCTTGCACAATTTTTCCTTTGGGATTAATGCTAAAAACGCTGAGTTTGTGCATCCCTCATGCTTGAGGCAATTTTGGGATTTCTGCACCATTCTTAGTAGATATTTCTTGACGATTGGCCAACAAGCTTTGTAGAAGTGGACTGTGAAGCCATCAGGCCCAGGGGCCTTATCAACTTCCATATTATCTAGCACATTCTTGATCTCTTGAAGGTTTATGGGGCTCGTTAGCATTCGATTGTCCTCGTCCCTCAGTTGATTGAGGACAAGCGAAAGAGGATAGGCGGTGGGGTCTATAGGGGCTTCATCTGGGGCTGAGTAGAGATCTTTGTAGAAGTCGTGAGCAATCTACTTGATCCCTTTGAAGTTGGTTACCTCTTGCCCTTGTGAATGGATTTCTTTGACCATTTTAAACTGCTTTCGAGCTTCTGCATGCTTGTGGAAGTAGCTTGTGTTCCTGTCACCAGTCATGAGCCAGAGACTTCGGGACTTTTGACGCCAATGTTCCTCCTCCCTGCATGCACGGTGGAGAGATTTTTGGAGATTGACATCTTGGGTTGCCGATCATGAGAGAGAGACTCCTCTTCGAGACTTATCTAGAGGTTTTCGAGTGCTTCTTTGATCCCTTTTCTCTTGGAAGAAGGAGAGGGGATGGTTCTGGCCCACCCTTTGAGCGCTTTCTTAAGAGATCGCAATTTTCCTTCCCAAACAAAGAACATAGAGCCTTGGATATGGACGCTCCAGGCGTTGGCTACTAGATTTTGGAAACCCTCATGGTGGATCCAAAGTGGATTGAACCAGAAGGGGATGGGACCGAGATTAGCATCGGAGAGAGCTCGAGGAGGATTGGCTTGTGATCGGAGGTGTAATTTGGGAGGATTTTTGAAGTAGCCGCTAATCTAAGAGTGAGAAACAAGGTTTGGATAAGGAATCTGTCCAGGCGTGCCACAATGTGCCCTGGCCCCAATATTTTGTTTGACCCGTTGTACTTCCCTCTGACTGGCTTGATATCTTCCAGGTCCCAATCCATGATGAAGTCCTCCACCCATTCTCTGGTTGGGTCTCTAAATTAAGATCCCCCTTTTTTCTCCAAGGCGAGAGTGATGTTGAGATCGCCCGCGATTATTATGTTTTTAGTATTTCGTTGTTGAAGGAAGGACTTTAAGGAGTCCCAACAGGCTCGTTTCTCTGGGGACTATACTAGAACGTAGATATTGAAGAGACTTATTTGCTGGCCTGATTCTTTGTGGAGGAGTTTGGTGAATATCCAATGAGCACTACATTCTTCTTCCATCAGATCCAATTTGGAACTATCCCAGAATGTGTCGATTCCCCCTGAGGCTCCTCTTGCACTAATCGCTTTCCCTTAGCCTTTTTTCCAAAAAATTTTACTTGCTCAGAGGAGATCTGGTTCCTCCAGTTTCGTCTCCTAGATGAGAAGGATTTCAAGCATTGTCATACAAATGATATCTTTCAAGGCGTCTTCTTTTAGTTTGTTGCCTAACCCTCTGCAGTTCCAGGAGACGTACTTCATTATATGCTGGGCTGAGCGATAGAGGCTCTTTTTTAGCCCAACCTTGTTTTTTGGTGCTGCACGTGTTTACCATTCCTTTGAGGGTTTTTTGGGACCCTTGCAGGACGTCTAGGTAAGTTTTATCTTCTCTTTCTTTTTTCTTGGATTTCATTCCTCTGGTGGATTTTTTCGATGTGATTTGAGAGCTACTTGTGCTGGAGTCTTCATCCTCAGATTCTTCTTCAGATTCTAAGGCAAAGCCGATGTGTTCCTCGTCCGTGTATTTCTCTTTGGTTGGATCTTCAGGGACTTCTGGATTGGCGGTTGCTTCGCCTTTCCTTTTGTCCTTTGGGTCACTCGACTGTCCTTCCTGGGGTTTGACTCTATTGCATATAGTTGTATTTGCAGTTTGAGCCACTAGGGCTTCGTTGGTGGCTTGAGGATTTGGGGCAGGGCCTGTATTCTTCTTCTCGATCGGCTTCGGATTTGCTTTAGATCTCTTTGGTTGTTTCTAGCCTTCATCGTCTATCTTGTCTGTTGATTGAGCTTTTGGGCAGTTCCTTTGAAAGTGGCCATACTCATGGCAACCTCTGCATTTGATTGGTAATTGTTCGTAGTCCAAATTTTGATAGTGTTGCCATTCCCCCACCTTGAGCTTGACGGCTTCTGGCAGGCCTGCTTCAAGATTCACTTCTACACAGATCCTTGTGCAAGAATAATGAGATTTGGTATCTGCTTTGTCTATGAACCGTCCCAGACCATTCCCGATTTTTTGTAGAGATTGGTAGTTCCAGCAGTGGACTGGAAAGTTTGGCAGACGGACCCAAACAGGGACTTCCTTTGGGACATCGATTGAGGGGTCCAAATCAGGCGTCCAGTGGTTGAGGTAAGGACCTTGCGTCCCCATGAAATATGGGCCGCTTCTGAAGATGGGATCATGATCTTCTTTTGAGATAAACTCGAAAATAAAGAAACCTCTTCCTACCAGGTAGCATGTCATGTTGCTCTGAAGGAGCGGTATCCAGTTTCATTGGATCCAATCGTCCGTGGTTTTTGCAGAGGGCCAAAGCCCCATAAACTTGCCAACCAATCCACGCTCTACCAAGGCAAGGGCTATTTTTATAGGTTGATCTTCCTGGAGGATGTTTTTTTGGATTGAATCGAGTTTTTTTATGAACTTTAGAATGGAAGGCGGGGCTTGAGACTTCCCCTGCGTGGAAATTAACCTTCGGAAGGCTTCTTCAGGAGAAAGAGATTGGGGGGGGAGTCAGCTCTCCTCCCCCTGGCGCTCCCATGGCGGCTTGCTACGCGAGAAAAGTCACTTGTTTGCTCGGCCTGCATGCAGAGCAACCCCCTCCAAAATATGTAGGCCTGGTCTTTACTTTCAATTACTTTATTTCTCTATATAAAATTATTTTATTTAAGGTGGATATTAAAATATTTTATTTATGGCGGACATTGAAGCATTTTTTTGTTATTAATATATATTTTAAATGTTACTTGTCAACTCCATGTTGATCATAGGATGACTTACACATCTCCCTCATAGTGAGTTGTAGAAAGCGCCTTTCGGTGAAAAATAATTTTTTATTATTATTAATATATATTTTAAATGCTACATGCCAACTCCATGTTGAGTAGATAAGGAATTACACACCTCCCTCATACTGCGCAATGACATAAACAACATTAATTTAACACAATTCAAAGGTAAATTCATGAACAATTATCTTTCTAAAAGTTGTCCACTATATGGCTGCAAAAGAAGGACGTCCATCCAACCATAGGCTCTTCATTGCACCAATTCTCTCTGCAATAGAGGCCACCCCCAAGTTGAGACCATGAATCCAAAAGCATGAATTTTTTATATGGTTGGTTGTAACTCTCTTCTCACAACTCAATTCCCAAGTTCATAGTTAAATTTTCACCTACAACAGTCCCAATCCATAACCCTCTTTCCCCATTAGCCTACACAACCCAAAGAATGCAATCCCCTTCACCCCTTAGTAGTCCATTAGGCTATCCCACTTCTCTCCAAGGCTCTAGCATAGGATGGTCAAGAATCTCACTATTGGGATTCCATCAATTATCAATTGTAGTTAAATTTACTTAGTAACATTCCTTACTATCATTCAATACTCAATAATTTATCATTCCATACTATCACAATTCTCTCGTCAATCATGCTTGTAGTTTTCCATAACCTTATTATAGTAGGTATATGGTTGTTCTAGCTCAAGTAGTAACTCTCCCAAATTTCCCCGACATAATGGTAATTCAAGCTCTCCTAAATTTCTTAACTGAATGGAAATTCAAACTCTTCCAACAATTGATAATTTGTAATCTTCCATCGAATGGTAATTTGAACAGACTAGTGATTTGAGTCGAAATGGTAGTTTGAATAGAATGGTCACTCTAACCTGTCTGGTAATTTGCACTCCCCAATAATTCAAACTCTTGTTTAATACTTTTTGCTAAAAGGCCATTTCGGCCTCTTGTAATTTTCTTCTTGCGAAGCGTAGTCGACACCTCTCTCTCTAGAGATAAGCTACCACCATTCTAGCTAGTTTTTATTGCTTTGCATTTCATAGTCTTTTCATATTTCATTTATTAATAGCATTTGGTTATCACTATGTTATTGTGCTCTCTGCAATATTTATATATGTGTGTTTCCATTCATGTTCTTACCATTCATTCCATTCTCTATACAATCACGATCATTTCTTTCCCTTTATGTGGAGTCATAATGCCCCGTTATTTTATCCTTCTCCTTGTGCAACCTTTAGTGTATTTTTATTATTATCATTTAATGTACAATTTTGTATATTACATCGTTCTTTTATCCATTCATCATATACATACACATTATTGACCTAGGAATCAAAATGAGGGTATTATAATTCTTGTTTTGAGTAACACCCATCTAGGATGTTAGGCGATTAATCACTCATTAAATACATATGCATTAACAACTTTGATTTAACATAATTTCATTGATTTTCATTTCCGCAACTCTTTTACATTTACTCAATGATCACTGTAAATAACATGATGAATTAAGTAATATGTTAACTCTAAGATTTAAAACTTAAAACAGAAGTACAACAAAATACCTCCTTCATGGTCTGTTGAAGCTCATCAATTGCAATGTAGCTTTGCTAGTAGTAGGAAGATGCTTCTAACCATTCGTTTACTGCTTGCCTAGAGTGTAACAACGGAATCCTCCTAGCCAACTAGGAGCCTAGCCGACTTCCTAGCTCCAATGAACCTTTCGGTTTCTTGGCCCTCCGTGCCCATGACTCCAAGAACAACAAAGCACAAATGCTCCAAGAAAATCATCATAAGAAATATATCTTCCAAAGATTTCACAACCTCTCATCATGCTCAAACCTCCCTCCTCTCTTCCTCACTACTTATCTCTATTTATCAAGTTTTCATACACCCTTCCCCAAGTCTCCTCAACCACCCTCATTATTATCCATCAACCTCCCTTATCTAGATTTTTGGGAAAAGATTAAAATAAAACTAAAATACAAATGACTTGCATTAAACAACAATAAATAAAATGCAAAGTCTTTCTTCTCATGCTAGCTAATAAATGCAATTTGACATTTTTTCCCAAAATGTACATAACAACCCACCGTCTCATTTAATTCATCATACCAACCATCAATCAAAGTCAAGAAAGTATTTAATGCTTCTAGATATTTTGTATGCAATATAATTTACATAATCAATAAACATTCAATTAAATAGTTAATAATCTACTTAAATAATTAATAGATTAATTAATTGTACTAGT
>JZKD02S1673872.1:19004-62038 GCA_000966675.3 Picea glauca
TTTCAAAGTATCAAAAGCCTGTTGTTGCTTTCCTCCCCATTGGAAACCTTGCTTGACACTTGTCACAGCATGTAATGGAGCTGCAATGGATGAAAAGTTAGCAATAAACTTTCTCTAGTATTGGGCAGCTCCCAAAAAACTTCTTACCTCTGTCACATTGTTGGGTCTGGACCATTCCAAAATAACTTTAACTTTTGAAGGATCAATTTTTAATTCACCTCCACCAACAATATGACCTAAGTAGATAAGCGAAGGTTTGCCAAATTCACATTTGGACAACTTCAAAAACAACTATTCTTTCCTCAAAACATCCAAAAAAAAATTCACATGTTCAATATGCTCTTCACGAGATTTACTGAAAATCAAAATATCATCTAAGTAGACAATAACAAAATCATCCAGAAAAGGCCTCAAGACATCATTCATAACTCGCATGAAAGTAGTAGGTGCATTGCAAAGTCCAAAATTCATTACCATCCATTCAAACAAACCTTGCTTAGTCTTAAAAGTTGTCTTCCATGTGTCGCCCTCAGCAATCCTGATCTGATGATAGCCACTCTTTAAATCTAACTTGGTGAAATATTTTGCATCCTTTAATTGATCAAGTAAATCATCAATTCATGGAAGAGGATAACGATTTTTAACTGTTATCTTGTTCAAAGCCCTGAAATCAACACACATTCGCCACATTCCATCCTTCTTTGGAAACAACACAATTGGAGAACCACATGGCAAAGAACTTGGCACAATTACCCCTTTGTCTAGCAACTCCTGAATTTGTTTTTTAATCTCAGCATTTTCCATAACTGACATTCTATACATACCAATATTTGGAAATGGACAATCTTGTTGTAACTGAATTTCATGNCTGCACCCGACCATCTCAGATAATTGAATTCGCCTGTTCGAGCTTGGTCTTGAGGACCTCAATTTCTTTCCTATCGGCCAATTGGGCCAGCTCTATTGCTCCGGTTGCTTGACTCTTAGCGTTTTCTTCTACTGAAGCCAGCCTGGCTTCTAAGGTCTTGATCAGACGATTTTTTGTTTTGAGCTGCTTCTTTAATACTTCGACCGAGAATTGATTTGCCGTTGCGTACGCTCCTAGCATTCCTGCAATTTCTGTGGCAAATTCATCTTTCTTTTTATTCATCCCATCGGTCATTACTTTGAATCTTTTGGCAGTATACTGTCCCTCTTGATAAAACTCTCTCTTCACCACGACTTTCCTCTTTTTGTCAAAAAAGAATTCGTTAGGAGGCAGTTCTTCTGCCCTTACAGGCCTCAATTCTTCACCAAATATCCATCCTTTGCTAACGCCTGCTTGTGCTGACTGCAAGGGTGTGACAGTGGCGATGGGTTGCCTGATTTGTTTCGCAGCTTTCTCCGGTGTGATGAGCGGACTTTGCTTTTTCAGGGGGTCGGGAGTCTTCGTTCCTGCCTCTGGATTCTGAATTTCTGGATGACTTGTATCCTTTATTTCCTCCTCTGGATTAGGTCCCTTGGGAGGACCAACAGTTTTCTCTCTTGTTTCGAGATTTCCTCCCTGTTCTGGATTCTTCTCCTGCTCAGATTCTTTCTCTGTTTTGGGATTCTTCTTTCACTCAGGACTCTTCTGCTGCTCAGATTCTTGACATTTCTTGGGGTTAGAGGTTTTCCCCTTGGAACTTTCGGCCTCTTTTTCCTGATCTTTGGGAAGTCCCAGGCCTCCTAGCACCACGGGGAGACATCGTTTCCTGTTTGCTTGAAATTTTAAGACGAAATCCCTGTCTTCGGCCGCTAAGGATTCAATTTGGAATTGTACTTCTGAATAGGATTTGGACCCTCGGAAAACATCATCCGAGGGTGAGTCTTCGTGCTCGAATCTCTTTAAACCGCAATTTCCTAAATGATTACTCACGACCCTCTATGGATCATGCCTTTTATATTCGATATAGGCCCAATTTAAGCCTTCTAAGGCTGCAGCCTCAGCCTTAGCATGTCCAAAATCAAACAAGGAAAAAGAATTAAGCCAGATAGTAAAATACAGCCATACCTTCTTTGCTGATGCTTTTAATTCTTTGCTTACGCCACCGATCATTGTCTGGCGAGCGATCTCGCGACATGCCAGTTTGTCGGGGATAAATTGTGGGAGCGCCAGAGGAGGGACAATAGCTCTGAATACTCTCAAATAGGAGAATTCCTCTTTCACATACCAGTCTACGATATGGCTGAGATTTGCGGCCATGCCATCCGGGATGCGGGGTGGCAAAAGGCCTAAAATGGTGACGTGCAGGGGCACCATCACCCAGTTAAAAATTTCATAAATGAAAACATTTGCATTGTTCTCCCATAGTTTATCATGGTACTCATGCACATATTTGTCTTCGGATGGATTCCAAGCCCAATTCATTAAAGTTAAAGGCGTCCTAGCGCATATCGCATCCATGATATACGCGGACATGTAGAACCCGGAAGGCTTCCCAGCGGCCTTCTGCTTTTGGTACTCACTGATTTTGTTGAATAAATTATCAGAGAGCATTTTTTCCCAATTGAATGAGAAACCTTCCGCCACCCGACAAATGAGGGGTACCCACTGGACGTAAAAATGAGCCGTGTCCTCCGATCCGAACAGTCGATAATTCATCATCGCCACATACCTGTAATTCGGTTCCAACAAAGAAATCGAATACACACCCTCGTTTTTCACTCTGAATGTGGAAGGGCGAGATACCCAATCCTTTATCAAGCTCGGCATAGTCTTGTCAAATTCATTGCACTCCTTCTCTTTGAACTCTGCGAAGAATTCTTTACCAAATGTGCATTTAGAGGTTGCTGGGAGCTTATACATAGACTGGATGTGTTCAGGCCTAAAAGTCCCAATAATGTCCTTTCGGTCATTTACAATAGTTCTGGAAGGCAAATCGATGTGATCCAATGCCCATCGGATCATATCGAAGTACGGGAGCAACCGAGGTCTGGTCGCAACAAGATGCATTCTCGACTGAACAATAGCCTTGTACTTAGTGTTCAGGTCGTCCTTCATGATATCATAGTTATAGTCATTAGAGTCTGAACAGTTTACTGCCTCCGATTTCAGGATATCTGTAATAGAAGACTAGGTAGATACGGAGCCGCCCGTCCGAGGTGAATTTTCTGAGACATTGTCCGAACCCTGTGCTGCGACTTCGATATTTGCTTTGGCTCCTCTCCTTGGCGCCATAGCTGAAACTGGCGTTTTCGTTCTTTTGTGATAAACCTGCGTATACATGCAGAGGCTAGTTCACTTGGAGAAAGACTTGCTCTATACACATAATAAGAAATGTTTTTCTTTTAATAAATAAAACAAGTTTCGTATATATTTTGGAAATTATGTACCTTTATCATGGGTTCATTTAATCACGAATAGAACCAAATTAATTGAGAAAATCCGATCTTATTTTCATCATGGATTTACCCTATTTTCTCATTAATGTCATGAATATTGGGCAGCTTGACAGGTACTCGGGTCATGGAGAGTAAATGGATCCCGTGTAAAGTGTGCCAACTTTGATGCGCGGGACGTACTTTATCTTAAAATTATTTTTCTAAAATTTCAAATCTTAATGGCTTAGAGATTTCCTCGCTTTTCTTCATCTCATGAATTTCCCTTTAACGTTTTGACTAAACAACTCACGAGATTTTGAATTCCGATCTCGGAATTAATTAACAATAATCATGATGTAGCGGATCATTAATGATATGATTAACTTAATCGCCGGATCGTGAATCGGGAATTTGAAGACAAGTTTTTTAGGAGAGCGATATGCCGAGTCACGATATTGCGATGCGGCGATAATTAAGGTTCAATATAATTATGTCGCAACTTCGTGAATCGGGGTTTTGGATAATTTAACTTTATGAAAGAAAATGCTGAGAGGCGATGTGCCGAGAAGCGATGTGCCGAGAACCAAGTTTAACTATGGTTAGTTTCTTACTCTTGGTTCTTGACTAAGGCTTACCAAAGAGATTTATCGCATTCTCGACTCTCGGGGCTATAAAAACAAAAATTTAGACTTGACGAATGCCGAGTCACGAAACCCCGATGATGTCTAATCAAGGGTTAAATGGTTTACCATAGTTAATTCCTTGGGTGAAAATTTTGAAAGAGTGAGTTCGCAGTTTCGCGACTCAGGACTTGTAAATTCGAATATCTAAAACGCCCGACTGGCGACATCCCGAAATGAAACAAGAGAGCAACATTCTTATGAAAAAATGAAATTTTATTGAAAGCACAAAAATGCATCGCTATTCATGTGACAAGATTTGAAAGCTTTATGATGTTCGGAAAGAGAAGAAAAACATCTTCATATTTCAAGTATCAGACTTTGATAATTCGTGCAGGGTGAAAGAACAAGTGCGGCTCGAGCACCCCCTTGCCTACAAAACGAACCTAACTGCCCAGGCATTAAGCTGCCTTGTGAAGCCCCCAGTCATTCATCCAAACCCTCTCCTTCTTTGTGAAAATCTACAGTGCCATCCTGTGATCAATGTAGCTCGTGGTTAGAGAGGTATTATCTTGATGTGCTAATTCTACAGTCGAGAATTCACTCTTTGGAGGACCAGGTTGCACGGCTTACCAGTCGAAAGGCTAAATTGAAAGCCACTGATAAGAAACAGAGGACGACTGGCTCTATCTTGTTTAAAAATGTGGAGTCAGCTACAGCGGTCGTGAATTCTAAGTTGGCATAGTTTGAGCAGCCTCACTGGTATGTTCTATCACTTGTTTATATAATGATTTTGAATTCTTTGAATAGCCCTAATTACAGCTTGAATTTGCTCTGTCACATTATATGCATTATGTACATAGTTTTGTTTTGATTAATGGAATTTTGTTTTCCCAGTTTAGCTTCGATTAGATTTTCTTCGATTTGATTGATCGTGGTATGGATTTGATTGGTTTGATTTAGCTTAAATTGGATACTCTGTTGTCAATTGAAGTCGTTTGTACCTATTCTAAACACAAGTTGTTTCTCATATTTCAATTTTGAACACAATCAAGTTTCAATTCGAATTGGTTATAATGTATACGATATGATTGGAAATAATAGTTAACTGTTACGGTTTTATGTCCCATATGACTTTCGACCAACAAGAATATAATTTGGATAATGTTCAATATGTTTCTTTTAATATGCACCCAAATCGTGAATAGATACGATTCATAATAGTTATACCCACCCGGTTGATTCGCATTGGTTTACTCCATCATGTTATCAGTTCGATTCATATTGCAATGAATATGTTGTTTAAATTTGATTTGAGGAACGAAAGTGACTATATCTAGGTTCACGATTTGTTTCTACAATTAAACTCAGTCGTGATTTGATTATTTTCCCAGCTGATAATTATAAACTCCGTTGATTCTATTAAGATTGCGATCATGATTTATCAATCCTGTCTGTTGACTATGCAAGGATCAATCATGAAATTCGTTGGGTTGATGTTGTTAAGTATGATTTCATTTGAACATAATCGAAACAGTCTTTCTATCTTTACATTTGATTGAACGATATGAATCTGTTGTTATATCATTATAGCTATGACAAGTGGAAATTGGTTGTGTTGGATTAGATCATATCACATATGATATCACTCATTATTGATTTCATTTGGATATGAAACAATCTCGTTACTGTTTGACCCGTTTTTATGGTAAAAGAAAAACAAAGTATTCTTACCCATGTTTTCGATTGAATCACTTTTGATTTTGTTTAATTTGAATGATAAAATCATTTGAATCATTAGTGATTCGTTTTTAATGTTTATTGAAAGAAAATTGGATTGGATTATTTTAAAAGAGATTTGATTTGATTTTTATTTGATCATGTATGTTATTTTAGACTAGCTACAGAATCAGATGATTCTGTAGCTAAGTCTGTAAAATTAGATTTTTATTGTTTTGTTAATAAAATATCTTTCTAACTTGATATTTTTGGTCTAATGCAGATGAATTCAAAATTGCAGTGGATTTGATAAGCAGTTAGGGGATATTTGAAATATTTCACTTGCATTTTGGTTTCCTAGTTTAGTTGATTTTGGGATATCTCCCAGATTATGTAAAACAATTTGATATTATCCACAAGGAGGTTTTACCCTGTGGAGAGACTTATATATACCTATCATTTTTGTAATAATGGACATCCTCATTCATGGGACAACAAGGATATGGAATTTTAATACAGACTGAGGCAGAATTTGGTGTTTTGTTACAGCTTTAGCTTCTCATGATATCAATATTTTGTTTCATGTTGTGTATATCAATTTGTATTTGGTTAATGACTACTTTAGCTATCTTAATCATTTGAAAATGATATAATTTAATCAATATAATCCATATCTGATTTCTTCCAAGAATTTAAAAAAACATAGCAATTGTTTAATTCAGTTTGTGAATGACAGATTTCTTTTCTTCATTAATTGAATTATTAAGTATAAGTTTTTGCATAACAAGTTTCCCTTATTGCAGAGATTTATAAATCATATAATTGTTATGATTTTTTATGTCTTGTTTGTCCTGTAAACAACTCAAAGAGCAATGCAGCCTATTGTTTATGATAATCTTTTAGATCAACCGGTGCAAGTTTCCTTCCTCCGACCAGCTTCGAAGTCATCATACACAGGACAAAATTGGAGTGTTTCCAGGTGAGTTAGTCATATGTTTGTTTTAGTTTAGTTAGATATATGTGTAGACTTAGTATATTAGATTGTTTAATTTCAGTAAGTTTTACTTCTTATTTATAAAAATCAAAAAAATCAACAAAATATCTCTCGCTGTCTAAGGGTAGAAATCAAATGAGTTTTACAGGTTTTATTCAAATCTACAAGTTGTAGATATTGTATATTTGTGAATAAGTTGTAATTCAACCAGTAATTAGATAGTTGGTTATTAGAGTTAGTGTAATAGTAATTAGTAGTTTGTATATAGAATAGTTAGAGTAGTTTATATTTAGTTTTAGTTTAATTTATTTACTAGTTTGTTTTAATTAGATTAGTGTATTAGTTTGTTTTAATTTATTGTTAGTTTAGTTTCTTGTATTTAGTTTTAGTTAGTTTGTTTTAGTTAGTTTTAGTTAGTTTTATTTGTTTTAGATAGATTAGTTAGTTTAGATTAGTTTTCTCTTTGGTTTTCCTAGGATCTTAGAGTGGCCAACGGAGCCGTTAAACCCATCAGGGTGGTTCATTCCAAATAGCTTGGGTTATTTAGACAAACCTGGACCGGTTCCACTCTCTCAGTTGACGGATGGTCAATTTCGCCTGTCAACAAGGTTGGTGCATGGTTGATGCACTTGTTTATGGTACAAGTTGATTACAGGTTGAGGTACAGGTTGATGCATGGTTCAGATTTATTGGTAGAAGTTTACATCGGTATATCTCAAAGTAATAGTTTGACAATGGTTCCATCATTCTACTTCTACTTCAGGGCAATTGGATGGGGAAAGGACAGGTGGTTGTAGCCACCTTTTGGTTGTAGCCGGAGAGCATGGGGGGTTGTAGCCGCCTTTTGGTTATAGCCAGAGAATTGGGGAGTTGGATATTCCTTCAAGTTGTAGCCTGAGAAACTAGGGGGTTGGAGCCTCCTTCCAGTTGCAGCTGGAAAATAAGGAAGTTGGTGCTTCCAATGAATGTAATTATTCAAGGCATATAAGAAAAAGCATTCTGTGGTTTTCTCCCGATTTGGGTTTCCAAGTAAAATACTGGTGTATTGTGTATGTGTACGATTGTTCATTTGTTCATTGCTTATTTACTCTGCAGTTATTGAATGATAATGATTCATTGATATAACACTTGGATTATATGGTTAAAAAGGATTAAATTGCTCGATTATTGATTCAGCCCCCCTCTCAGTAATCCAACAAGATCTTATGATGATATGTAAATTTTTGAATTCAATACTTCTTCTTTTGATATTGTGTGTATGAGATTTACATTTTGTCTAGTCATAATTTCTTCGAGTACTATTGGGCACTCTTATAATGAGTGATCACCGACATCACATATATGGCAGAATTTCAAGTTGAATCTATCTTTCATTGGGCATTCTAGAATGACTTGGTCATCCTTCCAGTAGTTGTAGCAGTATGGTCATCCTCGACCCCGACCTCGACCACCAAATTGATTGTGGCCTCCTCGACCTCGACCTCAACTGTAGTATTCATCCCTTCGACCATAATTGTTATCTTGTTCGGTGGATTCTATGTGATAGATTTTTTCATACACTCACTTTATTTTGTGTGTTGAAATGACATTCTAATGTTTTATGTGTTGAATTTTTCATAAGAGATGATATTGTATGAGAATGAATATCTTATTACAATGATGAGTGTTCTATATATAAAGAACATATGGTGACCATGGTGACCATCCATGAAGAGATGCGTCCCTTGGGTAATAAATATATTCATACTTTATATTATATTATACATATAATATAAATATATTTTATATCTATACTTTATTATATATATTGTTACATTAATAATATTATAATTAATAATATTGCTTAATAACTAATAATCATATTATTAATTATCAATCTAGTAGAATGTCTTTCTGATGATGCCCAAACATCAACACTCCCTCTCAGCGAGGGAGACATTCTACATTATGCCAAGATTACCTCTGAATATTACCTTTGAATATTACCTATGGGTAGCTCTCAAATAGCCTCAACATGTCACCATGACATCCATTACCTTGCAATGCATATGTACTTCATCATGTGCACCCTTTTGACTTCACAGCCAATGCATCCAAGGCATGTGGGTAGTTCTCAAATAACTACAACATGTCCCCACGACATCCACTACCTTGAAATGCATATGTACCTCATCACGTGCACCCTTGTGACTTTACAACATGCATCTAGGGCCAGTGGGTATCTCTCCAATAACTACAACATGTCATCATGAGACTATCCAGTTTCCCACATAAAACTTGGATATCTTATGCATGACATCCAATACCCTACGATAACATATGTACCTCATCTCTTCAACATGCATCTAGGGACAATGGGTATCTCTCCAATGGCTACAACATGTCATCATGACATACACTACCTTGTGATAACATATGAAACCATCACTCCCTCTGAAGAGACACTACGTTGAGCTTGTCCCTGAAGTACTCGAACTTCATCCTTGACAATGACTTTGTCAACACATCCACAACCTTCTCATCGATAGCCACATATTGGAGCCTCACTGCTCCCTTCTACACCATATTGGAGCCTCATTTCTCCCTTTTGTACCAAGTTTCTAGCAACCAAGTGTCATTTCCATGAGACACATACTCCAAGTCTGAGACCACATGAGCTCACATCCATTGATTGTTGAACATGTGAGTCTATACATCCCCATATATCCATAGTGAAACATGAATTCACCCCATGCAACCAAGGTATGTGGGTAGCTCTCAATAGCTACAACATGTCCCTAGGACATACACTCCCTGTGATGCATCAATACATGATCATGTGCACTCTTGTCTCAGTACTATCCCTTTTTCATGTTGGATGAGTTCCACCTATCTTAGTGCCAACCCTTTTTCATGTTGGATGAGAACACTCACTGCCAACCCTTTTTCATGCTGGATGAGTTCCACATATCTTAGTGCTATCCATTTTTCTTGCTAGATGATAACACTCCCTCTGAAGAGGGACCATGCCAAGATTGTCCCTGAAGTACTCAAACTTCATCCTCGACAATGGCTTGGTAAACACGTCTGCAACTTTATCCTCTATAGTTATGAAACCAGAGCCTCACTGCTCCCTTCTGCATTATATCTTTGATATAGTAATATCTAATCTCGATATGCTTCGACCTTTCATAGAACACGGGGTTCTCTAATGACTTCATTCAACTATGTTTGTCACACCAAATGTAGGTCTCCTATAGTTTGAGACCAAATAACCCAGATAGAAGTTCTTGAAGCCACACTGTTATTGCACATGCTGCCAAATAATCATCTTCGGTTATGATGAGCGCCAAACACTATTGCTTCTTTCATCTGACTGAGCCTCTTACTCCTTACTATAGTACCCAACTCCTTCTGGAACTGACCATATAGCTCCCTCTCGAGCACTGAATATAAACTAAATATTCAACCTGTTGACTTCAACACTTGTCCTCCAGAACAAGTCTCATCATCCTCTTCTTGTAGGTCTTACCTACAAGTCAAATTCAGTCCAATAGTCTACAATTTTTGAAGCCACACTGCTTAACGACTTGTTGCACATGTTGCCACATACTCAGCTTCAACCATACTAAGCACCACACATGACTAATTCCTACATCTAATGGAGCCTCCTGCTCCTTATCATAGTACCCATCTCCCTCTGGAACTGACTGTCTATCTCCCTCTCAAGCACTGAATATCAACTGAATCTTCAACATGTTGATTTCATCACTTGTCCTCCAGAACAAGTCTTGTCATCCTCTTCTTGTAGGTCTTACTTACAAGTCAAATTCAGTCCAATAGTCAACAATTTCCAAAGCCACACTGCCTCGCGACTTGTTGCACATGCTAGCGCATACTCTGCCTCAGTTGTACTAAGTGTTACATGCAACTGCTTCCTGCTACTCCATGAAACCATATTGGAGCCTAGACTGAAGAAATATGTCAAAGTACTCTTATGATCATGAATACTTCTGGCCCAATCTGAATCTAAATATCCATATAACCTAAAATCATGGTTTGTCACATACTTCATACCATACTCCAATGTACCCTTAAGGTACCTCATCACATGTTTTGTTGCGACCAAATGAACCTACCTGGGTTTCTCCATATATTGAATCAGGGTGCTCACAGAAAAACATATATCCATTCTTATGTTCATCAATTTCATCAATGAGCCCACCATATCCTTGTATAAAGAAACATCCATAGTCTCTGAAGTCGTATCCTACAACAACTTCATATTTGATACCATAGGTGTAGCCATTTCCTTGCAATCCAACATCCCAAACCTATTCAGGATTTCTACTATATACTTCCCTTGATTCAGAAAGATCTCATCCTATCTCTTCCATACCTCGAGACCAAAAGAGTAATGCATCATCCAAAGATATTTCATCTCAAACTCAACAGCCAATTTTTTTTTCTTACACTCCGAGATGAGATTTTCCACACTTGTTTAGAAATAAGTCATCCATATACAACAATAGTATTACCAGACCATCATCCACAAACTTAAATTAAAGATTAGGATATGCACCGTTGTTTGTAAATCCTAAGCTCGTCAAAAAATTGTCGATCATTCCATACCATGCTCTGGGTGCCTTCTTTAATCCATATAAATACTTCTTCAATATACACACTAAGTGCCCCACAGTTGTCACATACTCAACAGAGTGTTATGTGACTACAAGGACCATTCTTCTTGATCAAGTTGCCATCTGTGCCACAAGAAGAATTCCAGTCCTTCCGAATGTTGAAATCCATGCACTTTGAGTCTTATGTCCCTTAGAATATTATGTCAGGGCCATTCTCCATTGGTCAAATTACCATGACCAATCCTGAGAGGATGTCAGTCTGATGTTGAAACATTAACACTTAAGAATAACTTATGAAATCACAAAAAACCTCAAAACTCTCTCTTAATGAGGAAGGTATTATATCCAACACAAACTCTAACACTGTCTCCATCCACACAAGATCATGACCATTGGTTGTTGGAGACACGAAATGATACATATTCTAAGAACACACATCCATCATATACTCGATGGCATATGACTAACCATGTCGATTTTCTAGTGTTAAAATAGACAAGCACAATTTTCCTCAAGTGGTAATTACTTCCAACGATATTACTTTAGTAAACTCTAGAACATCACTAAGTAATTACACTTAGAAAATTTCAACTACTTAGAAACTTTGGCCTCTTCCTTAGCTCACTTCCCACGTGTGAGAGAGAAAAATATGTGTGCCTATTATTGTGTCTTTTTATAGTAATATTAAATTGATCCAAAAAAGACATGTCTCTTTGAAAATTAAGTTTAAAATTAAATTAAATTTCCTTTCTTATAAATCATTGGAGAATACCTCTCGTAACTACCCAAAGATTAATTTGGTTATAATCCATCCACATATTATTTGACTTTGCTAAATTTTTCCTCCATAATTCATGCAATTCTTTTCATAAATATAGGTAGAAGTAAATATGCAGTACATTCCTCATATTTAGGTAATTAAATATTTTTACTAGAATTTACTGCCCACCATAATTTATGGAATTCTTTCTATAATTTAGGTAGGAGTAAAAAGTAAATATGTTGTATATAGATATTGCAACAATCCCATAAATTTAACACTCCCAAGACTTTACTCTACTCTCGTTTTCTTCGACCCTCCTATGAGGGAGTCAAGCCCAGTCCCGCTCTGATACCATGTTGAATTTTTCATAAGAAATGATATTGTATGAGAATGAATTTCTTATTACAATGAGGAGTGTTCTATATATAAAGAACATATGGTGACCATCCATGAAGAGACGCATCCTTTGGGTAATAAATATATTCATACTTTATATTATATTATACATATAATATAAATATAGTTTATATCTATCCTTTATACTTTATTATATATATATATATATATTATTACATTAATAATATTATAATTAGTATTATTTCTTAATAATTAATAATCATATTATTAATTATCAATCTAGTAGAATGTCTTTTTGATGCTACCCAAACATCAACATTATGATTAGAGGCTTCACAGATATGGCACCACTTAGTGTTTTTCAGATTGTGTAGAAAATCTTGTACACTATAATCAGTAAGACACTCGCATATGTTACAATATTTATGAGCTTGTACTCTATGTGCATGTGTTGTTGTTGGTGGTTAATCATTGAGGCTCCACATTTCCTTCATATGTCCTTATTTTCATCAGGATGTGCACCAAATTTTGTTTCTCCTTATGGATAGATTCTTTATCATTTGTTGTAAGTGCTCTATTTTTTCTTCAATTTTTCGATCGACAAAGTAGTCGATGAGATTTCACCATCTGATTTGATGTATTGTGATTTCTATAATGCATCTTCACAAGTGGTTATTTCGTACAAGCATAATGGAAATGATATTCATTGTAATAAACCAACGACGTACCACTAAACCAACAACCTTTGGTCGATTGTTGTTGGAATTTGTCTCAAGAGATCTTTGAATATTTTACCATATTCTCGTACTGATTCATATAGTTGTTGTTTTATTTATTTTAACTTTTGAGCAGCCATGTGTGTGACATATTGGACTTTAAAAAACGTTAGAAAATTATCTTTTATGTCCGACGTTTTTCGGTTTTTATTTTTTGTATAGTTCATAAACCATATCAGGTCATGGTGCCAGAGGGCGGATTTGAATTGTGGAATATGTTTGTCTTCGTTGGTGATGTTGACAGAATCCCAGAATTTTTAGCACTTGAACCAGTGTCATTTTGGGCCCTCATCTCCCTCGTACAAGGGTATGTTGTTAAATCCCATTTTATTGTCTTTTTAGGGGTACGTGCTTTCTGTGGTGTTTGAGTTACCATAATTGTTTATTGAGTTGTCGAATACTTAGTTGGGTTTTATTATGTCACTTTTTTTATTGGTTGATCTTTGACTAGGTGGTACTCGAGGAATAATTTATTCCTGTTGAATCCAGAAAGTATCTCTTTGGTTTGAAAACTTTGATATTAATACTCAACTAAGCGTCAGTCCAATGGTCATGTTGTTTCACAACTGTAACTAATTTCTTATCTTGATAATAAATTTGGTAGGGGGGTCATGTCAGTGAGATCCTTAAATTTGGATGAGCATGTTGTCAATTTCATTTCTTTCTAGGTCAATAATGAGTGCATCTCGTAGGTTTTCATGCTTGTCATTTATGTACCATAATCTTCCATATTGGTCATCGATCTGAAGTCATTGTTGGAGGAATTAATTTATTCATGGGTTGGTTTATGGCACGGGGAAAGTGCATATCGTTGGTCTTGATTCTTCGTAATACATTATTTCAATTTCATATTTCAGCTGATAAGTGTTCAATCTAGCCTCCATCAACACTTCATCACTACTTCTTTCGAAGGTCATCGCAACTGCTTTTATTTCCAGATCTGTTCAATTTTCCTCTGACTCAGACTGGTCATGCGCTTGTTGGCCCTCGACTAAGTTTTGGAGAACCTTGGTCATGTTTGACCACTTTTGGGACTTTGACAGGGTGTTCAAAGATGGAGCACCCAGGTGAAGTGGAGATCACGAGATCTTTCCCCCTTTTGTGGGATTTTTGGGTTTTAGGGTTTATGTAACGGGTATGGGATGTCGACCCATGGGTTTACCCATGCTTAGGCCTCTTTTTTAATGTATAAATAGGGAGATAAGAAATATAATATGTATTAGTAGTGGATGTGTGTGGCTTAGTGAAATTATTTGTAATCATATTTGTGCATACTATGTGTTAATACTTGCAGAGCTAAGTGCAAGTGATTATAAAAGGATTTAGGCACAGACTGTGTAGAGGCTTGGTGCTTGGACCTAACTCAGGGAAGGAGGATCTGGTGATGTGCACGTAGATCTCCTGTCCTATGCGGATTTGTCTTTGTGGCTCTGTGCATGTAAGAATATTGGAAGAAGCTAATAAAGAAGAATAAGAAGAGTTGGTGGACGTAGCCCCACACTGGGGTGAACCACGTATATCCTGTGTTGTGGCTGCTTTGTGCGACATGGCTGATATGTTATTGATATGATTTATGCTTAGTGTTGTAATATTTGTGTATGATAGATTCATCTGATGTAGTAGCTTAGTGCCTTATATGTGAATGAATACTAGATCTACTTTGATGACATGTGTTGAATGATTAGATATATTTAGATCTTGATAAATACTATGTTGTTCTGCAATTAGGATTTTTTCCTCCAATGTGAATAAGGGTCAAAGACTAATGCATATTATTGGCTAAGTTATTTTTTAAAGTATTTTCATCATAGGTATGTGTCCCAACTAGGTTGTAGACACTTGATTCCTACAAACCCCCCTGCCTCTACCTCAAGCGAGACTTCATCTGCTTCATAGTTGTTGCCGAAAGGGTCGGTAGTTGGAGTTTTGTTGGTGCATTGTTGAAGCATTGAACCCTGGGTCTGACCCTATGCTGACAATCCTATATTAGGCCGACCCTCCCCAATCATTTTTCTATTCAAATTTCTATTGTTCCATGGGTTACGAAGTTCTTCCCTTTTCTTTTGCATTTTATCCCACTCTAATCTATGGATGATAGCAGATTGCTTGTGTGTTTTCTTTCTTCTCGACGACATTTATGCTTTAGTAATCATAACTTTTGGTATGTTTTCCTTGTGGCATCGCACATATTTGACCAACCCCCCATCACCACCCCAACTTACTCGAGGTCGGTATTATTGGCAATGTTAATTTATTTAGAAAATAATCCTAGGTTTGTCTTGTGTCTTTGAACTTTGCATCAAGAGATCCTTCCCACTCTTCATCCCTCTCTTGATAGTTACTATTAGGTAATGGTGTGCCTAGTTGAGTTCAGTATTCAAAAATGTCAACAACTCCCTTATTGAGGAGGAATTTATGAAGTAGCATCGCGACAGTACACAAGAATCCTTCATGCAAGTCGGTGTAAAATTTTTCATTGATTCTATCAAGAGATGTTCGATCTTCAATGACTTTCTCTGAGATATAGTCTTCGACAACTCACTTGAACCAGTCATGCAAATTCGTTCGACCTTCATTCATAAGATTGAGGTCTAGTTTCTCGTCAACTGTCAAATTATGCATTACCCAACTTGTTGATGTACTAAAATAACACTTCAAGGATGGCTTCTAAAAGTAGTTTGTGGGTTTCTAAGAAGAATCTTGCTCTTTCTTCTGTGAGTGAGATATTATTTCTTCTGGTGTAATTTTAATGTAATTCTTTAGTCTTGCGCTCCCACCATTCATGTATGTCTTGTATGGTTAACATCTATGTATACTTCTGCATGCCCAGGTTTAGAACTACCAGCAACAGAACAAATGTTGTAATCTAGGGGAAAGTAGGGAGAGTTACCAATAGTCCTTACATAAGCAACAGTGAAGATACATGCATATATATATATATATATATATATATATATATAGAGAGAGAGAGAGAGAGAGAGAGAGAGAGAGAGAGAGAGAGACAAAGACATACATAAGTAATGAGAGCCCAAATATCTATGTTTATGAAATGATATAGGAATACATTACAATGTATATAATATCTCCCACATAGCTATCAAAGTCTTTATGTGCTTGTCTATTTATACTCCTATATGTCTAGTTACCAGGAAGTTGTAACTACTTATCTACTTGGGTCAGTCGGTTAACAGATACTTCGACTGGATTACATTTATGACTACGTCAATCGATTGAATATTTATTAGTCAAATAGCGGGCCTAGTCAACAGAGTCAACTAGCCCCGACAACAGTACATGAAACTCCAGAGTACTACACCTGCAGGTCAAGTAAGGACATTGGCAGAAATTCACAAGAAATATTGAAAGAGTTCAAGAAGTTGAAGTCCGAGTCACAGTACATCATAGAATTGAAGGAAATCAAACAAGTGCAGACTAAGTCAGTGGGACTATGATTAAATATTTAAGGATTTTATAGGTAGGTTAACATTTCAAATTCATGATAAAAAACACAAAGAATGGTTTATTGCAAGACTATTTCCACACATTTATTGTCCATTGATACAATAGAAGGTTGTGTCACAACCTGAAGCTTTGGATATTATGATAAGGTTTGAAGAATCTCCTGTAGGATATAGTGGGGGGATGGCTCAATTCCAGACACAACTATCTTCTTTGAAAATTCAATTGGCAGAATTGACGAAAAGAAAGTAGAAACAAGAACAAGTTTGGTGTACCATGTGTAGGACTAAAGGCTGCCATAAGGATGAATTCCTAGATTTTGTGTAGTATTTTGAGACCAAAGCATCAAAACTATTACCTGGAGGAGGGTACTGTGAAAAATGAAAGAAATGGGAACATCATATGCATGATTGTCCATTGTTTTTAAAATACCAAAGTACGCCAAGGAATTTATTTTGTAACTTTTTCAAGTTAGTAGGGCATGAAGAGAAGGATTTTCATGCATTCAATCTGATGAGAGAGCACACTTCATATATGTATAGAATTTAGGAGGAAAATGTTGTGACAGAAGGAGGTGTTCCACAGTATAATAATCAGAGAGGCTTTAATCCAGGAGGCCGAGGAGGGTTTGGAAGAGGTTGAGATACAAGAAGTTTTGGAAAAGGAGGTAGAGGCCCAATAATATTCTACAATTGTAATCAATAAGGAAACTCAGTGCATGACTACCCAAATCCTTATACAACCTTCACATATTGTAAATCATTGGATCATGCTACACAAGACTATCCTCAATTACTTACGAAGTGGCAGGAAAGAGGGAATCAAAACCAAAACCTGAATCTGAATGTACAAAAGATATCAAAAGATATACGTGACGAAGGACCCAAAATATCAGTTGCCATGCATGGAGGAGATAAGACAGGAGATGACGCGATAAATGGAGGGAGGCATAGTGAGAAATGGGTGAGGAAATCAACAGGACCTATGCCAACATTTGACCCATAGCAAGAAAAAGAGGCATATTAGCAGACACGGAAGAAGATACTAGGACCAGATTGGATAGAATTAACATCATATCTAACCCCTGTGGTTGACATGCCTTTGATCTATGATCGTACTACCCCGGAAAGGCCCCTTGAAAAGGAAATTCCTTCGAAAGAATTTCTGAGAAGTTATTTAGCACTGATGAAATATGAAACTGCATTGAATGCATTTCACATCATGATTGATAATTGTGCACAAGAAAGGGAAATTCCTATGACATAGAGGGTAGAGAATAAGGTATTTCATAAAAAAGAGGATGAGCAACAAGTTAAGATTAAGTGCGTAGATTCAAGATTATGACATGGACCAAGTAATTTTAGACTTGGTTTCTAATGTAAATGTTTTTTCAAAGAAAACATGGGAAATAATGGGGAAGATGAAGTTGATTTGGTCTCTCATCCAGTTAATATTGGTGAACCAACACAAAATAGTACTAATTGGTCAGTTTTTAAGGGTACCTATGAATATATATGGAGTGTGCAGTGTAGAATATTTCGAAGTCATTGAGATTGTGGATAATAGTCAACCATATCCAATTCTAATGGGGCTTGAATGGGCCTTTGACAATCAGGTAATTATTAATGTTAAGAAAATGGAAAATGTCTTTAAAGTAGGGGAATTGAAAGTTACTGCATTATTGAATCTAACAGAAGGAAATAAGTATACCAAACCATCCAAAGGGAATGGAATTGATAACCTTTTTAATATGACTTCATGAATGGATGACTACATTAATGTGACTACAGATGGAACCCTTATTTGGATAAGAATTAGCTCATGTGTGTCAAATTTAGAAGAAGGACCAAAATATTGGGATCAAAGGATGCATGATGTATCAACCAGATGATGTGCCCGTATTACTTGATCATTGTACTAGATTGGAACGAAATTATGTGACCCACCCAAGTATGATGGTTTGACTAATAAAATTTCTTTTATAAAAGTGATCGAGTTGCAGATACTGGAACAACAAATATTGTTGGAATTATATGATTTCTTGAAATCCACTCTAGGTAGATGGTGGGATGCACATAAACAAGGAATAGAAGACCGGTAGGAGTGTATAATATTGACAGAAGTTAGATTTGGTACCAAAGTTGAGTATATTGCACAAAAATATATAGGAGTAAGTGACCCAGCAGATCATATTATATAGTGTAGAAAATATGGAGTTCAATACTGAAGAAGGAATGGATGCATAAGTTCATACATACATTGGATACAATCCCAAAGAACTGGTACTTGGAACTAGAAATGCACAGAGAAACTATGGATTGGGATGATCTAACTTAAAGGTTTAAGGTAACATTTACTTTTGAAGAGGAATCTCCATTAATAGATGTAGCCTCACAAGCCATTAGAAACAATATTTTTTCAGAAGAAGGGTCGATGGATGTAGTACCTGTGTGTAGTGTGCATAAAAATTCTATGATAGTTCATGAACTAATGGAATGTTATAATGTCGCTAAATAATATTAGGATGAGGAAGATCCAAGATAGATACAAGTACCTAAAACTGAGGGGGGATGTGCAGTGGAAGCTCTAGAGCTTGAATATGTTGCATATGAACATCCACTAAGGACGTGTAAGGTAAATATTGGGACAAAAGAGAATCCAAAATTTGTGCAGATAAGAGACTATTGGATTGATGAAATTGTGGAAAACATTGAATACTTACAGTGCAAGTATCAGGATCTATTCCCAACCACGTTTACAGAGATGAAAGGGATAGTTGGTGAGTTAGGAAAAATGAAGATCCCTTTGAAACTAGGTGCTAAGACACTAATACATAGACCCTATAGACTGAATCTGAAGTATAAAGAGAAGGTAAAGGTAGATATAGTTAGAATTTTAGAAGAAATAATTATTGAACCAGTGGTGGAATCAGAATGAATAAGTCCAATGGTAGTATAAGATAAGAAAATAGGAGGAATTAGAATTTGTGTAGACCTATGAAAACTAAATGATGCATGTTTGCATGATCCATTTATGACACCTCTAACAGATGAAGTACTAGAGAATGTAGGGGGAAAGAGGCCTACTCTTTCACATATGTATTCTCAGGATATCACTAGATAAAGATTGCACATGAAGACAGATATAAGACTACTTTTGAAACATATTGGGGAAGCTATGAATACACAATGATTCCTTTTGGGTTGAAGAATACACCTACAATTTTCTCAAGAGCAGTGATCATAGTGTTTAAAAAATTTATTCATAAGTTCCTTGAAGTTTATTTAGATGATTGGAATGTGTTTAGTCTCTTGAAGAATCACATAGAAGTACTAAGATTAATGTTGGATAGGTGTAGACTATGTCATATTTCATTGAACTTGAAGAAATGTATATTTTGTGTGCCCTTTGGAATTTTGTTGGGCCATGTGGTATGTAAGAAAGGCTTATTAGTGAATCCTTCCAATATTTATAGTTATTTTGGACTTACAACCACCTACATAAGTAAGACAGTTAAGAGAAACCCTGGGACATACATGATACTATAGGAATTTCATTAAGGGATATGCACAAATTACAACACCCATGGAGAAGTTGTTGAAGAAATAAGCTAAATTACAATGGAATGAGGACTGACAAAAAGGTTTGGACACATTAAAGCAGAAGTTAGTGACCACCAATTTTGATATTCCCATATTGGAAGAAGGAATTTCATGTTCATGTGGATGTATCATATATAGCTTTGGGTGCAGTATTATCCTATCCAGAAGAAGGAGATTTATACCATCCAATTGCATTTTCAAGTAGGAAGTTGTCAACAAAAAAAAGAACTACACTACAACAAAATGAGAAGGGTTGGAAATGATATATGTGTTGTAGAAGTTTAGACATTATTTGTTGGGTTCTCATTTCAATATGTATACGAACCATTTCACACTAAGATAATTAGTGAACAATCCAGTGTTGGGGGGGATAATTTGGAGATGGTTTCTATTGTTCCAAGAGTACAACTTTGAATTCATCATCAAGTCAGGTAAATTGAATGCAAGGCTATATCACTTATCGTGCATTCTATCGGGCAAGGATGTAGGGAAACTAGATGATATTTTATCAAATGCACATTTATTTGTAGTTTGAATGGTGGACAACTACTTCATAGACATTGTGAAACTCTTAAGTACAGGACCAACTCCATCATACATGACAGTTGCACAAAAGAAATAGTTAGTGGTTAAGGAAATGGACTATTATCTAATTGCAGGGAACTTATAGAATTTAGGTGTAGATGGGATATTAAGATGATGTGTGTTAGAGCATGAAAGGACAATGATACCATCAGAACTGCACAAAGGTATTGCAGGTGGACACTACATAGGTAAAGAAACTATGCAAAAGATTTTTTTCACAGGGATCTAGTGTCCCACACTTCACAAGGATACTAAGGAATACTACTAGGCATGTGATGTTTGTCAAAGGGTTGGAAAGCCATCCAGAATGGATGATATGAATTTGCATCCATAGGTTACACTACATACTTTTGAAAAATGGTAAATAGAATTTTTTGGACTAATCAATCCATCATCCAAGAGATTGGGATCTAGGTATATAATCACTGTGATAGAGTATTTGACCAGATGGTCTGAAGCAACACTGATCACATACTGCAATGAGAAAACTATTGTGTGATTTGTGTTTGATAATGTAGTGACAAGATTTGGGTGCCTGCACATTTTACTGAGTGATCAAGGGACAAACTTCTTGAATAAGATGATTGTAGCATTAACCGAGAAGTTTCAAATTCACCATCAGAAGAGCATGTTGTATCACCCTCAAGAAAATGGGACAATAGAAGCCTTCAACAAAATTTTAGAGAATACTCGGAACAAGATTTGCAAGGTAGAGAGAGGTCATTATGACTTAAGGATCCCTGCAGTATTATGGGAATATAGGACTACAACTAAAAACTTGATAGGGCATACACCTCTTAGGTTGGTATATGGGAAAGAAGAAGTAATAACATTGGAATTTATTGTGTCAATCCTATGTGTTGCATCCATTACAAATATTTTGGAATCTGGCACAATAGAGGAAAGATTATGACAGTTGTTAAAGCTCGAGGAAGATCAATTTTTCATAGGCTTCCATCAACAAGTCCAGAAGAAAAGAGAAAAAGTATGGCATGATAAGAATATTAAACATAAAAGGTTTCAAGTGGGAGACTTAGTGTTTCTCTATGAAAACAAGTTCATGCAACAACTTGGGAAGTTTAGGATGAATTGGTTAGGTCCATATCTGATCAAGTATGTGACAGAAGCAGATCTTGTGTAGCTAGAAACGTTGAATGGTGAAGTCCTGGGAGGAATGATGACAGGGAGTCAGTTGAAACACTATAGGGACGGTCGACCATATATGCGCTAGTCTAACCTACGTAAGAAACTATATACTATAGTAGTGTATTATATGAGGAAAATCTAAAAGAAAAATAGAGGAAAAACAACAAAAAGTAAGTAATTTTCAGCAAGAGTAAGTACGCATAAGAAGAGAGTGTCATGCAGATGGAAACAATTGCACCAAGCAAGTAAATTACATGTAGAAGAAGAACTTTTGCAGTAAACAAATGGGCAAGTCATACAATTTGTGTAGATGAGGACAAATAAAGACCATTAAATGGCATTAAATAGCGGAAATTATGGTTCAAAATTCGTAATGATAACACAACACGGAGACACATCGTCATAAATGGAAAAAGTCGATTGATACCATGACAGACTGGAAAATCAATGCAAAAATCTAGTGAAGGATTTGGAATTAATGCATATTTAAAGCAAGTATTGAATGAATAGTACTAAGGGATTAGAAATTTAATACAGGTGGGAAGGTTAAGGGACAACTTACAAAGGGGATAAAAAGTTGTGAAGGGTCGACAAACATTGGTTATTGTTATTTAGAGTTTCATGTGAGTAAGAGAGAACTGAGAGCCATGTTGTAGAGCCCGAGAAAAACCACATAGCCAAAGAAATTTTCTCTAGTAACTGAATTACAAAGATGGAACCACTAAAGGAAGCAATGTTTGTGCCAAAGAAAGCCCAAATGAGAACAAAAACAATAACACCATAGGTTGAGGAGATTCTAGGAACATCATCATCAAAGACAAGGTTCACTAGGGATTACATTTCACTGAGGAAGGATGATGCAAAACTAGTAATGTTGAAGAAGGATGTTAGGTATCCATTAGTGATGCTTGACATCTTATATAGCATCATCATTGATGAGAATATGTTAGGTAAGGTGCCACAACTTAAATATGCAGTCCATGATATCACATACATAGAGAATTTCCTTGAACATGTGTTGGGATAATACTTGGAACTGAGAATATATCTAGTGATGAACCAAGCTATACATATGCCAAATGTATGGCCCAGAGGGTTGGAACAAGCTAGCATACTAATTTTTTTTGACATTCCACACTTCGGCAAGAGCCAATAGGTGAATGCATGTGTCAATATGTTGCTAACATGTGTGCATGGTGGTTACTTATGGATGGACATGCCAATATATATAGACACATATCTCATTGCCTAAATCACAAGCTTACATACACAGGGGAAACATCCAACCATGCTATTTTCCATGAGGGAGAAATTTCACACATTTAGAGGTGTACATGGGTTGGATGTACCAAGTATATATGACCCAACAATAAGAATTGTGATGCAAGGATTGGCATGCAAGTTTCTCAAAAAGTACATGAACGACCAAGTGCCTATAGGTGTGATAGTTGCAACTAAAAAGTGTGTAGAATAAGTATTGATGAGTTGGGAACAATTTTTATTTAACCCGTTCCTCATTGATTATGTTGAAGCACGATATAGAGGCATGGAATTTCAATATTCATGGTTGTTAATTATGATTGTGTTCATGCCGTGGAATGAACCAGAAGATGTGCATTTTCTAGGTCTAAGAGGTAAGACCTTCTTGGCTACCAAGTATAAAAAATTATGGTACACAACAAACAAGAGAAGACAAATAGACACCAACATTGAGTTCTCTCTGTACAATGAAAGGATTAGGACGTGTATTCAGAGTACACTGCAAATTTCACCACATCTTGAAGAGGTTTACACATGTTGGATGCATGCCTAGTTAGGAAGAAAGGATATTTTTGGAGGAAAAATCACGCAAGGAGGAAAGGATAGCTGGAAAGAAAATCAACATGTGTAAGAGAAGTAGGCAGGGCGCACATGAAAGGAATACCTAACAACTCTAGGGTTAGGGGTTTTGTAATGTATTGTAATGGTTGGTGAGCCAGGGGTATAAATAAGTATTAATTAGGATAGACAAGAGGGAGAAGAGACAAAAGAGAGAAGACACAGAGGAGAGAAGAGATAGAAGAAAGAAGAGATAGAAGGGAGAAGAGACAGAAGATAGAATAGAGGGATAGAGAGAGACACATGGATATATATGGAAAATGAGAGGAAGAGTATTGTACGAACTGTATGAATCGTTAAGCTAGTGAGCTAAGGAATTAAGGAGAAACTCGATCCTGAGGGTTAGATCACAGGCTGAGCATCCTGGTGCGATCTAGTCAGCCTCACAGGGATCCGGGAGCTTGTTGAGAGGAGTGATATCCAAGAACATAAACACGAGTGGCGTGATATATTTCTGAACCATAATAAGAAGATGAGATCCAGATCTTTGTGGGCGTAGCCCAGGAGGGGGTGAACCATGAAACAATTGTGTTATGTGAATGAATGTATGTGTCTTTATATCTGAGTGATTGATGAATGTTCGATGAATGATGTAACTAAGTAGATTTGGTATTCCAAATGCATGCTTAGAATGAGTGTTATAACTAGATAGTAGACTGAATAAATGAATATTACAGAACACAACCGTAGATCCCCGCTCATTCCCTAGTTGTAAAAACATGAGTATTGAAGCCACCCATAACTCTATCTCGGATGAGATTGTGCGTACACTCTGTTTGTTTCATTTCCTTCTAGTTTTTCAGGAGGGCCGATAGTTTAAGGTATTTTGTTGGGAATCTTATCAAATCTGAACCAAGGTCAATATAGGATGGTAAGATATGATCATAATAACCATAAAGAATCCCATAGACCAATAGAAGAAGAGTAGAAAGAGAATAAAGCCAACAAATGTTTTTTTTGCCAATTGGTTGGAAGAAAGTGGAATTGAGCATAGGAGATCTATTGAAGAGGCACTAGAAGAATGATGGATCAGATGAAAAAATGGTGAGAGAATGAGAATATAAAAGGGAATGTTGAGACCATGGAATCCCATGAAGTCATATATAGAGAGTTGTTTGAAGACAAAGGAGATGGATTTTGCGCAGAAAGACAACAAAAACTTGAGGTTGACATTGTGAAAATATATGGACAAGTACGTATTCACCGACTTGCATTAAGTATTTTTCTATGATTTCCCAGACATATTGCATGAGTGGATAAAAATATTGAAATAAAACCATCCTACAAATCGGATCAGATAAATAGAGTGGAATCCCGAAGAGATCACACAGTTACAACAAGTTGACAATACGTTTACGTGCACAGTAGATTTATGGTTAGACGACATTTTTGTCATATTTATCACAGAGTTTGCAATAGATACAACGAAGTCTTAAATCATGGTTGAAAAATAGTTCTTGAAAGGTCCTCGTGGTAGGTACATTAGATCGTTATATACTTCCATTAAGATATTATTATATAACAAAGGTGTAATGACAATGGAGTCAGACAACTAAAATTCCCTACGTGCATGGGGGAAGGGGGGAAGCACTGAAAGGAGAAGGAGAAATGGATAAAGGAAAGAAGGAGGAATACTTGGACCCAATTATGATGGATGAATACTAGATCAAGCAGATCATGGAAACAGATAGAAAGATGTGTAGTGGAGTACCCTACCAATATAAGTTGAACATGAAGAAGAGAGTCGTATCTAGGAGGGAAGTCTTGGAAGGTGATGGAGAGGAGGTAGAGGATCTTCGAGCCATGGAGAAGATTGAGTAAATCCTATGTGCGACATATTAGAGGAATACGAGAGGTCCAAGACTTGGAATAGAAGGCATCAATCCTATCCATTTCAGTGTCAGTGTGGAACCCATGAACCCATGTGCGACTAATACACCAAGAGGAACACCACCATTTAGACAACCAAATTTCAGGAGAAGGAAAAAAGAAGGAAGTACATCTACACAGGGAACAACAATTGGAGGATTTTGTTTAGGAAGAATTAGCCAAGTATCTACACCGCGCAAAGGTAGTAGTTCATCACTCAGGATAACAGGACATGATCCCACCATCAGGTTACCAAAATTTAAGGGAGAAGCGTTAGAGGACCTGGAGAAGAACCTGTTTATCTGTGAAAAGATATGGGAAGAAAAACAGATCATAGACAAGGGAACTAAAATTGCACAATTATCTATCACACTAAGATATTAATCAATGAATAGGTACATGAGTTTAGATGCAAAGAGTTCACTAGGGACAACCAAAACAATTGGATATATCAAGAAGCTCTTGATAAATGAGTTCCAAAAGCCGAGGTTAGAGGATCAATACATGAATGAGATGATCGATATTAGACAGAAACCAAGAGAGTCTGTATGGGATATTGACCATATATTCAAATGATTGAAGGGAAAGTTGAAACATGTCATGACAGATATGCAGCATAGGCACCTATTCATCAATTCACTATTACCACACTTGAAATATCTATTGTGACAACAAAATTTTCATACATAGGAAGAGGTTCTATAGGTAGCTCTACAACTAGAAGAGAACCAATATTAGAAGACATATCCATCCATAGAGGAGTTGAAGGAGGATCTGAAGAACTTAACATTCCATCTAAACCATAACAAAAGTAAGGACAAAAGAGAAGTCGTTTGGTGTAGCACATGTAGGACAAAAGGACACCATAAGAACAAATGTCCAACATTCACATAGTACATGGTAGCAAGGATGCCAAAACTATTTCCAAAAGGAGGATTAAGGTGTGAAATATGTAAGAAACTAAGACATGATCCATATCACTGCCCAATGATATAAAAGTACCAGACAGTACCAAAGATCTCATATTGAAACTTTTGTAATTCAGTAGGCCATGATGACAAAGATTGCAAGACCATGGATTTGATGAGGGAAAGAACATCATATGCATACAAGGTGCAGGAAGAAATGATGACTAGGAAAGCTGCACCACAGTTTAACCAAGTACCATCTTTGTACAACATTGCGCAACCGCATTATAACAATGTGAAAATAATATAACACTGCGCAGCTGTAGTACAATACCATGAAACCATGCTATAATACCACGTAGTATAACCATGTGCCTCAATATATTGGGTTGCAAGGGGATCAAACTAGCTACAGAGGTGGAGGAAGAGAAAGAGGAGGTTTTGGAAGGGGTAGAGGACTAGTGGTATGCCACAACTGTAAACAAAAAGGACATTATCCAAGGGAATGTCCACTTTCACCTGCGACGTTTATGTATTGTCGCGCATCGGATCTTGAAATGGAAGAATTTCCTACACTATTGGGAAAGATACAGGAAAAGAGGAATCAGAACAATCAGAATTTTCAGTGGATTTCAGCAGAAGCAAGGGATGATAGAAGAAACATCAACATAGTCATGCAAGGAGGATATAATACAGGAAATGACGTAGTAGGACGAGATCTAGCACAACAACAATGGGTGAAGAATAATGTCAAGGAAAGGAAGCAGTTTGATGCATAGAATGAAAAGGAGACATTCAAATAGGCCAGACACAAATTCCTGAAGCCATACATTGCATCAAAATCAACTGCACAATATAATAAGGAAGTAACATAGTACGAGATGCATCCATCATTGGATCACACCAAAGAAACACAACCCCTGGGACAAATAAGTATGATTAAATGTTTTCTGCAATCATGCGTGAAAATACTAAATGATCCATCATCTATTAAAATATTAAAAAATATGCTAGAACGATGTAGCACAGAGGTAGAAGGAAAGCTAGAACAGAGAGAAGTCAACCACCTACATACAAGGAGGAGAACAAGTAGAGAATTCAGACTGAACACCAACATTGGAGATTTCAACATGGGAAATATCATATTGTATTTAGGATCAGAAGTCAATGGGATACCCAAGAAAACATGGCAATGTATGGGAGATCCCACATTAGGATATTCACCTGTTTAGCTGAAACTGGTGAATCAACACAGAGTTCTACCGATTGGGATACTAAAAGGGGTAACAGTATATCTGGATGGAGTGTGCACTAAAGTTGACTTCCAAGTAATGGAGATAGTGGACGACACAACACCTTATCCAACATTGCTTGTATTAGATTGGGAGTTTGACAAAAAGAACATAATTAACTTGAATATGAGCAAGATGACATTTAATTTAGGAGAATATAGAGTCATTGCACCATTGGACCCATCAGAAGGGGAAAGGTTCATAGAATTGATGTGCTTATACTTGGAGGAAATCAATCAGTTTTACAGAACAACCACACGAGAAGAACATTATGTGAACCTGAATGCAGATGGAGTAATCAGTTGGAGAAGCATCACCTCATGTGCATTAGACTCATATACAATCTTAGAAAACTGGCAACAGAGGTTACACAAATTCTCCATAAGAAGATGTGCAATAATAGACTGCACAGTGAGATGGGTTGGTATAGAGATAAGGGAACCTCCCAACTTCCATGGGGTGAATGGATTAGAAGAATTATTAACATGGTATGAAGATGAAGTGTTAGAGAATCAAAGGCTCTCAGAATTGGTTATATCACTTAAGGAAACACATGCAAGATGGTGGGGTGCACACAAAGAAACAATCAAGGACTGGTACCAATGTAAGCAGTTACTACGCATCAGGTTTAGTGCAAAACAGGGAAGCAACCAACTGTAGAAATATGATGGACATGGGACATCGGAAGAACACTTGGAGAAGTGCAGAATGCTATGGAGGATGACACAACTAGAGGAATGGACTCATTATTTTTCTCACATGTTAGAAGGGATCCCAGCAAAGTGGTATACAGACCCGGAATTGCGCAAAGGAAATGCAAACTAGACAATCCTAAAACAAACAATTATAGTCACTTTCTCATTCGAGCATGAGAACCCCAACACAGAATCAACACTTAAACAAATAAGAGGATTGATATTCATTAAAGAACCAGAATTTGATCTCATAATAGAATAACGACAACAAAATAAACATACAGTGAAATAACTAATGTCATGCTACCATGTGCACGAAGAAGCACCAGATGAAGATGAACCGAGCGATATTCAGATTTAGGAAGTTGAAGGCGAAAGAGAAGTGGAAGGTCCACCTATGGAAACACAAGTAATCATTGCACCGATCAAGGTAAATAAAGTCAACATTGGGACAGTGGAGAATCCCAAATTGGCCAGCATTGGAGACTACTGGGACGAGGAAACAATGGAAAGAATAATAGAGTTACTATGTGAGTATAGTCACTTGTTCCCAATGACGTTCATAGAAATAAAAGGCATAGCAGGAGAGATAGTAAAAATGAATATATCACTCAAAGCCAAGGCAAGACTGATCAGAGAGAGACCATATAGACCAAATCCGATCTATAAGAAAAAATTTAAAGCTGATATCGATAGAATGTTGGAGGTTGGAATCGTAGAACCTGTAGAAGAATCGGAATGGGTAATCCCTATGGTAGTTTAGGACAAAAATAAGGGAGGTATAAGGATATGTGTCGACCTAAGGAAATTGAATGATGCATGCCTACATGACTTGTTCCCTACCCCTTTCACAGACGAGGTGTTGGAAAACGTAGGAGGACATGAAGCCTATTCATTCACCGACGGATTTCCAGGCTACCATGAGATCAAGATAGCTCCAGATGATATATACAAGACCAATTTTTCAACATAATGGGGATCCTACAAGTACACGGTCATGTATTTTGGACTAAGGAATGCACTAGCAATATTTTCTAGAGTAGTCATAGCTACATTCAAAGAATTCATCCACTAGTTTCTAGAGGTATATATGGATGATTGTACAGTCTATAGTCTCTTGAATGACCATGTAGAGGTCTTGTGGATAATGTTGAAAATATGAAACAAGTGTCATATATCATTAAAAATCAAGAAGTGCATCTTCAGAACACCTTTTGGGATACTATTGGGCCATATAGTATGCAAGCAAGGCTTGCTAGTACATCCTGCCAAGATTGCAGTAATTGTTAACCTCCCACCACCAAAATTTGTCCACCAGTTAAAAGTGACATTGGGACACATAGGATACTATAGGAAATTTATAAATGGGTACGCGCAGATCACTTTGCCAATGGAGAAATTTCTAAGGAAAGACACAAAGTTTCAGTGGAATGAGGACTGTCAACGCAGATTGGACACCCTGAAAGAGAAGATGGTAACTACACCAATAATATTATTCTTGGACAGGGAAAAGAAATTCCATGTACATGTATATGCATCGGCCATAACACTTGGAGCTATTATGGCACATCCAGGAGGAGGAGAATTGGACCATCCAATTGCATTTTCTAGTAGACAACTGTCAGAATATGAGCAAAACTACAATACCATAGAGAGAAGGTTTAGCTATGGTGTATGCACTTCAGATATTTAAACATTACTCACTGGTAAAAAATTTCAATATGTTCATATACCATTCAGTTCTCAAATATCTCATCAATAAGAGAGTGTTGGGGCGAGAATCTGTAGATAGTTATTGTTGTTCCAGGAATTTGACTTTGAAGTGATAGTCAAACCAGGAAAGTTGAATGCAGGACCTGATCATCTATTGAGGATCACTAATGGGGAGGAACCTACGAATCTAGAGGACAACTTTCCCGACACGCAATTATTTTTAGTTCAGATAGATAATGAATACCTAGCAGACATCATCCAGTACTTGAGTACATGGATTGCGCCACAGGAATTCAACACCGCACAAAAGAAAAATCAGGTATTCAGGGTTGCAGACTATTAATTGATTGTAGGACAATTATATAAAATGGGTGCAGATAACATCTTGAGAATATGTGTGGTCAAACATGAAATACCTAGGATCTTAGTAGAAGCCCATGCGGGAATTGAAGGACACTATGTAGGTAAATATACCGCGTAGAAGTTATTGCGCACAGGATCATAGTGGTCGACCATTCACAGAGACTCAAAGGATTATTGTCAGAAATGCAATGTATGTCAAAGGGTTGGCAAACCAAATAGAAGGGATGAGATTCCCCTGAGACCAAAAACAAGCTTGCAAGTATTCGACAAATGGGAAATAGATTTTGTGGGACCAATTAACCCATGAAAAAAAAGGTCAGGAGCCAGGTACATTATCACTGTGATAGAATACCTAACAAGATGGTCAGAAGAAACACTAGTAAAATATTGCAATGCAGAGACAACAACACACATCTTGTTTGAGAAAATGATCACTATAATTGGATGCCCAATGATTTTGATGAGTGACCAGGGCACTCGCTTCATTAACAACACTATTAGGGCTATGACTGAGGAGTTTGAAGTTTATCATCAAAAGAGCACACCATATCATCCTCAAGAAAATGGAATAGTGGAAGCCTTTAAAAAGATCCTTGAGAATGCACTGACAAAGATCTACAATGTTAATAGGGATGATTGGGACTTGAAGATACCATCAGTACTGTGGGCATACAGAACCACATGAAAAAGGTTAACGGGATAGACACCATTCATATTGGTGTATGGAAAAGAAGAAGTGGTGCCATTAGAATTTTTGGTACCTAGTGTATGTGTAGCAATGATTACAAACATGACAGAGTAAGGTGCAATAAAGGAAAGGATAAATCAGTTGATGATCTTGGAGGAAGACAAGATTCTAGCAGGGTTTCACCAAGAAATACAAAAAGCAAGGGACAAAACCTGGCATGACAGACATATCAAGAGAAAAGAGTTCAAGGAAGGAGACTTAGTTTTGGTGTATGACAATAAATCCCTACAGCACCCTAGAAAACTCAAAATGCATTGGCTAGGACCATACGAAGTAAATACTGTTACAAGTGGGGGAGTTGTATAGTTGAAGGATTTAGGAGGAACAGAGCACAGAGGGATGATCAATGGGAGTCAATTGAAGATGTATAGGGACAGTTGACCTCCTAGCACTTAAAAAAAAAAAAAAACACAGAGGGATAACAGAGGCATAGAACCAACCCCAACAACATCATAGACAAGAACTGAGGCTAGATTGAGTGATCATGATAGGATCCAGAAAACAGTAGAGCCGAGCTCGAAATTTCACAGTACACCCAACATGTTGTGCATGGATGAAATTTTCAGGTAGACACAATTCAAATATTTGGCGCATATCTAGTTGGTGATGATACATATACCAACCAAGGCATTGTGCAAATTGCAAGTTAGTGTCGCACAAGAAGTATAGTCGCATGCAAGCACAGGTGTAACCAAATTGCAATAGACGAAGGACAACCGAGAAGCACTGGAATTGGTGCTTGAATAGGCTAATTTCGAGACTAAATATGAGAAATAATGCACAGATAGGATGGATTAGGGATTGGCCATAACCTATGAGAAAATTCCAAAGAGCACGTAGACAGTAGAGCTCACAACGATGCAGAAGATCAATTAGATTGTGCATACAATCGATCAATACATGCAGGAGATCGATCACCTCCATGGACAACTCATACCTACCACTCCACCAAAGATGAAGGAGAAGAGGAAGAAGGAAAAAACAATGCAGATAGAGGATATGGAGCAACAAGTTCGAGCAATAGCCTACTTGTTCGAGAAAGCAACACAACTTTGGATGCATTTGGAAGAGGATCAATAGGTTCAACAATGGGACCAGGAAGATGAAATGATAAGTGCAGCTATCCATGACCTCAAGAAGAGGCAGAAGAGGATGATGATCATTGAGCACGTCAAAGGATCACAAGATATAAATAAGTTGCAGGCAAAACTCATAGTCGCACAGACACAAAAGAAGGAGCGTCAAGATCAAATGGAACCGCTCCAGGAACAGGAAACAGAGGTGATTGCACAAGAAGAAGAAGCAAAGAATAACATGGAACAAACTCAAGCAGAGTGTGTAGAAATGATCAGCGATGAGATTATAGTACAAGTATTGGACGTACTTAGGGAGAATATTGTGCAGGCTCAAACTCAAGCAAAGGAACTCACAGAGAATTTCTAGGATCTCACAAGAGACATTGAAGAAGTGTGCAAAGTTTAGGTGACTCAGGTCAAGCCACATGTTAGTGTTGGGGGCCTATTGGATGCAGGCCTAGAGGAAGAAGGTATATTTTTTGAGGAAAAATCATGCAAGGAGGAAAGGACAGCTGGAAGGAAAATCTGCACATGTAAGAGAAGTAGGTGAGGTGTGCATGCAAGGAATACCTAACAACGTTAAGGTTAGGGTTTATGTAATGTATTGTAATGTCTAGTGAGCTAGGGGTATAAATAAGTATTACTTATGATAGAAAAGAGGGAGAAGATACATAATAGAGAATAGAGGAAGAGAGAAGAGACAGAGGAGATAAGAGACAGAAGAGAGAAGAGATAGAAGGGGAAAGAGACAAAAGAGAGAATAGATGGATAGAGAGAGACACAAGGATATAGATGGAAAATGAGAGGAAGATTATTGTAAGAAATATATGAATCATTTATCTAGTGAGCTAATGAAGTAAGGATAAACTCTATCCCGAGGGTTAGATCGCAGGTTGAGGATCCTGTTGTGATCTATTCAGCCTCTCAGGGATCGGGGAGCCTGTTGAGAAGAGTGAGATCCTAGAATGTAAACACGTGAAACGTGAAATATTTATGAACCATAATAAGAAGATGAGAGCCAAATCTTTATGGACATAGCCCAAGAGGGGGTGAACCACGGTAACAATGTGTTATGTGAATGAATATATGCATCTTTATGTCTGAGTAATTGATGAACTTTCAATGAATGATGTAACTAAGTAGATTTGGTATTCCACATGCATGCATAGAATAATTTTTATAACTAGATAGTAGACTGAATAAATGAATATTACAGAACAAAACCACAGATCCCCTCTCATTCCCTGGTTGAAAACACTTGAGTATTGTAGCCATCCATAAAGCTATCTTGGGTGAGACTGTGCAGTACAATCTGTGCATTGTGTTTCCTTCTAGTTTTCTAGGAGGGCCGATAGTTTAAGGGATTTTGTTGGGAAGATTATAAAATATGAACCAGGTTCAATCTAGGATGGTAATATAGGATCAGAATAACCATAAAGAATCCCCTAGACCAATAGAATAAGATTATAAAGAGAATAAAGCCAACAACACACCAATTGTGCAATTATGGGAAGACCATCATCACATCTATATACAAGAAAAGAAAGAAAAGAGATAGGAATGGGTCCAGACAAAGTATAAAATCATAGAGGAAGACATCCAATTGATTATGCAATATTGAGACCCAGACAGGAAGGTTCCTACAAATGAAACAAAGACGAAGCACCCTGAAAATGAAGAATAATACCAAGGAAATGGTTGAGGAAATGGATAAGGAAATGGTGAAGGCGATGCATAGGAGACAGTACCAAATGTAGGAGAAAAGAGGAAATACCATATAGAACCAACTATCTACACTTTGATGGACAATGATATCGACAAGATCGACTACCAAGTGAGGGATGTCGTAGAAGAGGAAGCTTAGCAAGATTTTCATAAATAAGAATAACTACACTAGAAGGTGCAAGAAGAGTTAATGAAATTGCACCATCTAATGGAGGAAGTAAGGATAGTGCCAGAATAGATACATGGTGAAGGCCCAACAACAGGCGCAACTAGGGAAGCATGGGCCACCACTTCTTACTTGTCAGAGATGGTAGCAATGTGTAGAGTTTTGAAGATATCACCATATTTAATTGAGTTCCACATGCCATAGATGCAGGAGTAGGTAGTAGTACTAAGTCACCTGAACTTAATCGTATCACAGATGTCCATAGCAGCACTACAAGGCTTACAGACAAGTATTTTGTAGGAAATATAGTTCCACGCAAAGTCAATGTCAAAGGAATTGGCTAATGTAATGGAAGATAAGGAAGAATTGTAGCAGGATTATATGATAGTTGTCTAGGAGAATGATGCAGGATCATCGCCATCAACATTCAATGATTCCAAGTGGAGGATAGCTCAACATCCACCGCATGCATTCAAAGTGGATTTGGATTCCAAGGAGAGCGCATCATTTTAATGTTTTGAAAATATTGTAATTAAAGGCCCATATGATTTTGAGGCAAGAGCCATTGTAAACAATCCAGGAGATTGTAATTTCTTTAATTCCCAAAGGATTGTACAGATTTGGAGCATCGACTCATATCTATATTGTAAATGCTCATTTATTTGTAATAAGCTTAGTGGTAGAATGCTTTAATTATGATGTGAAAGCACTAGAGTAGTCATAAGGAAGGCTCGAGAAGCCCCTCCATGTATAAATGTATGTAATATATGCCCAAAAGAGGCTACTAAAGTTATTTTTATTGTTTTCGAGAGAGAGAAGTTGAAGAGTTGTTGGAACTCTTGTAAATGTTTTGTGGACAGAATACAATAGAGGAGATTTTCTTCACATGTTTGAGTTTCCTTATCTCTGAGTTATTTGGGTAATGTTATGTTATCTATTTTTCCATGTTTACATACTTGTGTGGGTATTTCATGGTTGAATGAATGAACCTTTGATGTTATATAAGTTTCAATTGTTTCTCTTCTGAAATCCTGGTGCAAGGAGTGCACCATGCAAGGAGTGCGAAGGAAAAGTAATTTACAGACTTGATATCTTAGGAGAGATAGAGTTAATTTCATAGAGTGAGTGCAAGGAGTGCACATATACTCGTTGGAGTGTAAAATATCGAGGAATAAACCCATGCAAGGTGTGTAGGAGAGTGAGCGCAAGGAATGCACAGGGGATATTTTTCTAAGTCTCAAAGCTCAAGAAGGATAGCGAGATTTAGTTATCAAAAGGAAGGATCCATTTTGTTTGGAGGATGAGATCCATTTTGGAGGAGTCATATTTTTTCACAACCATTAGATCTGGAGAAAAAGTGTGGGTGTTAACCCTTTGAGTCTTTCGGACTTCGTGAATTCAACAGTTTTTAGGTGTGTGATGTGGAGGAAGCAAATTCCTCGAAGTCTTGAAGGCTGAAGTTAATTTGGACCATTGGTAGACGGGGGAAACGTGTCCAAATATAAAGAATGTTTAAAACTTAGCTACTTCGAAGAATTGGAGTTGACGTTGCAAGAGTGAGTAGAACTCCCGAAGCTCTGAAACCCAGAGTAGATCCTAACCGTTGGTGTCAAAGCCACGTGTCGAAAGATTGTTGGTGATTTGAGAACCCCGTAGTCTGAGAGAACAGAGGTGTAAAGTGTTAAGGTTCGATAAATCATGAAGGACCAAAGGCCCAAGTAGATATCGACCATTTATTGATGTTGTTCCTAAGTATATACTTTAAGGTTGTAAAGTATACCATCAAGGCATCCGTAAATGTTAAAAAGAATAATCTTGAGGATAAGAATTAAAAATAAAGGGTGAAGCAAAATCAGTTTCTCAACTGTCTCTGTCTAGCTTCCCGCTATTCTTGGATGGTAATATCTCTCTCAATAGCAGCCTATGAATGTTCTAATTCGACCCGGTTATTTGTTGTTTGTAAGATGGTATTAAATAGGTTCAATGCAATACTGGTTTGATCTTGAAGGCCCGGTTCAATGTTGGGTTGTCTGCTACTTGGAACAGTCATGGAGGATAATATTTTATTTAATCGTGAAAGAAATTTAATCAAATGTTACTTCAAACTTTTCATAGATGAGAATAGGAAAAACAATTTTGAAATTCAAAACAATAACATAAATACATTCAAGGCCGTTTCCTAGATTTGTAATAATTTGAGGATTACAAAATAAAAAATAAGTACTACAGAAAAATATGAGGCTTTAATCAAGAAAGAATCTCATATTTCGACAGATAATAATGAAAGAAAATGAGGTTTCTATTGAAAAGTTAATTATTAAGGTTCAAATGATTAATAGGTCTTAAAATCACTGATAGCAATTTCAGAGGAAAAACTGTAAATAATTTGATATCCAAACCAATCTGAACTAGAAATCAAAGATGCATATAACTTCAAATTGATTATTGATTAGAAAAAAATTGAACAAAAAATACAATAAAGTATAGTAAACAGGGTTGAAGAACACATAGCTACAAATTTGCAGGATTCATAATCTCATTTGTAATGTATATTATGATGGATTGGAAAACTGTTAATACAATCGACTCTCTCCAAAAATCAAAATCCCTTTGTTAGTCTTTAGAAAATACATTTATACATCTTCATCAAAATTTTCTCGTTGGTGACTAACCAACTTCCTAATATTACGATTACATATAAAAATATTGTCAACCGTTTAGATTTTCTTTCTAATTTCTAATGATAAAAACATTTAAAAAAGATGTTTTTATGCTTGCGTTGACGAACTTCCTTTCTCTGCTTCAAGACACTGAACATAGTTTCCTAAAAATTTCACAAAATTTCTGGGAGCATCTGGTATCTCATTTGCTTCAAACAAGAAAAATCTGTTATGTAATTCAGGCAAACGATTTTCTATCATCTTCTCTGTGAACTTAATAGTTTGCAACTTTAGGTTCAGTGTCACCATCCATTTGTTGATTTCTGTGATATTGATTAATTTAATTTTCGGAATCTCTATCTTCATTTCCTCCAGCTCTTCTTTGAACCTTAGCTGGTGCTTGGCATTATTAATCTCACCTAATAATCCGAAATAGTCATATGTTCTGATATTCAATGAAGCTCTTTCTAAGAGATCAAAAATTCCCTAGTAATCATCATTGACCTCTCTGGTTATTCTTTTATATTCAGCCAGTTTTGCTTCCCACACTTTTAGTATTATGTCCCCTTTAACCTGTTCAGAAATGGATAATTTTTAAATCCTTCCAACATCTTCCTTTGTTGAGAAGGCTATTGCCTTTTGGAAAGTCGTTCTAGCTGCTTTCGCCACCCTTTCCTTCTAGAAAACATTCTCCAAAGACTTATTTGTTTCTTGAAAATAATTTTGGACTACTTCCAGATTCAAAAACACTTTATGTTGTTCTTCCTCTATTTTCAAATATATCCCCAATGCTTGTGTCCTGAAATTTTCAAGTTCTACTACTTGATTAGTAATAGAAATAATTTTATCTTGTAAATGTTTATTTTCTTCTTCCATCTTTTGGACCTATGCCTGAGTGACCTGTATTATCTGTTTTTCCTCCTCTAAGTCTTTATTCATTTTCTGAATTTCTTGCATATCTTTTTGTCTAGCTTGTTCTAGACCCTTTTGTATTCCCCAACTAATATTTCTCTCAATGTCTTTTAATTTGTCTTGCAACTGAATTATTGTTTGGTCTTTTTGTTCGAGCATGGTTGTTAAATTGCCAACAGAATATATATTTGTTGATGCGATAGCACCCATTGTACCTGATAAATCCATAGAAAATTCTCCATCTTTAAGATTCTTTCCATCTATAATGACCCTATGTTTCTCAATCACCCCCTCTCCTCTTGGATGAATTTCCTATTTCAAGACTGCTCTTCTCTTTTTACTGAAAAAGTAATCTGATGGAGGAATTTCATCTCTTGAAATTGGCTCTAGATCACTGAAATATAAAGCTCCTTCATGGGGGGTTCCATAAGTTGACTGTAATGGAGTTAAGGAGGTGATAGGACTACTGAGCTCTGTTGATGTTGTTCCTCCTATCTTTTCTGGAACATCCTTAATGATTTCTAGAGTTGCTTCCAGCTCCTTTCCCCTCTTTGTCTCTGATTCTTTTGTTTGAGAACCCTTTGTGTCTTGGGAAGGTATCTCAGTATTCTTCAACTTGCCTTTGGTATTTTCTTTATCCTATGTATTAGTTTCAAACCCTGGAGGGGGCTCTTCCTGTTCTGGACTTGAGGTTGAAACTTCACCCTACAAACTCTTGGGTAGGCAACTTCGCCTATGGCTCTGAAAATATGTGAATGTGGTCTATGAGCTAGGTGGCATGGCCTGTACTCTGTTCACTACTTCTTCATAGGATTTAACATCTTTAATACATCATCATAAATAGATGATTCATGTTCATACACCTCTAGATTACAATGTATAAAATGCCTACTTATTACTTGGTAGGGGTCATACTTTATGTGCTCAATATCTACTAATTTCACTTATTCTAATGATTCAGCCTCTACCTTAGAATGGCCTAAATTTAATAAAGAAAATTTCCCAATATGAACAGGGAAAGATGGCCATGCCTTCTTTTGAGCTTCTTTTAATTCTAATCCAACACCGCCCTTTACTATCTGATGGGCTACTTCCCTGCACACCAATCTGTCTGGTAGGAATTTAGGGAGTGCATGAGGAGGAATGGAACAACCGTAAACCCTAATGTAGGAAAAATTCTCCTCAATAAACCAGTCAACAACTGCTTTAAGATTTTCTGTGATTGCATCAGAAATGCGAGGTGGTTCGCATCCAAAAAATATTTTGTGCATAGGAATTATAATAAAATGACAAACCTCATAAAATGCATCTTTAGCATTTTCTTCCCAAAGGGTCGTGTGATATTTATGAATGGGTTCTGGACAAGAAATATTCCAACTCCAATTCATTAATGGAAAAGGAGTCACATAACAGATTGCATCCATAATGTATGCAGACATATAAAAGACTGTTGGTTGTCCCTTTGATTTTGTTGCTTTGTAGTTTAAGATTTCTTGTGTTAGGTTATACGATAAAATCTTATGCCAGTTAAAACGATTTCCTTCTGAAGCTTCTGTAAGTTTTAAACCTGCAAAGTAAAGCAATGCATATATTTTCTTAAGCAATACATAAATTAATCAATGGCTCATACACAGAATTCATAGAGATCTTTACCGGAAACCCTCAACCGGGAAAACCTTTCTTTTTCATTATATTGAATTTCACCATTCGCCATACAATATATACAATTTTTTTAGGTATTCCGTAGATACCAAAACCCTAATCCCTTAATCCGGGATTAATTTACAAATCAGCTAAAAATAGCAAAATCCGCTAAAAATAGCAAAAAACCGCCCAAAAAAAAAAAAATTTCAGGGCGCTGCCCCGAACGCTCTGCATAACCAGGGAGGGGCATACCTGCCCCCCCCTGGGACCCCCCTAGGAAAGCGCCCGACGCACACGGAAAATCCCTAGGTGAAGGGATCGCCAGACGCAGTCGTCGTATATGATGCACCCACACACACACACATGCAAAGAATATAACACATACCCAACAACTTCTTCTAAAAAGGGCACCCAATCTACATGAAAATGATAGGGATATTTTCTCCCAAAAAGTCTACATAACATAATGGCTACATATACCATGTATTCATTCAAGGATGTTGCAGCATAAATCCCATGGGAATCAACTCTAAACTTTGATTGACACCTCGCCCATTCTCTAATCATATCAGGATATGTCTAGTCTGCCTCAATACATTCTTTTCTTTGAAACTCTGCTAAAAATTCAATATTAAGAGTATGTTTAGGATTTGGCGAGAGTTTATTATTATACATTACTTGTATGTGTTCTGGCCTGAATTAGCCGATGATAGCTCCTTGGTCGTTTAAAATGCTCCTTGTTGGGATATCGATCTTATCCAGAGCCCAGCTGATCATATCAATGTATGCCATGAGCCTCAGGCGCGCAACGATCTTATGAAGCTCTGACTCAGCTATGTCTCGGAAATTATTTTCAGAGTCAGGATGAGCATTCTCAAACTCGTATTCCAGTAATTCAGAGATTTGAGTCCAAGATTTAATAGAATCTATAGCGTGTGGAGTGGTGTCGGAGATGATATCTCCTTCCTGTGCGTCTTCATTCTTCTTTGGTGCCTTTCTCGGTGCCATGATTTTTCTTTTAATTAAAAACCTGTCACAGAAAATGGATGAACGAGCTCAGCTTGAAAATGAAAACACGGATGTTTAAATGTTCATTTTAAATTAAAAAATGACAATATTGACACAACTGTCACGAATTTAAGGCTTTTTAATCTGAAAGATATATTTCCAAGATACGCATTTAATGTCCGTATTTAGGCGCCTTCAAGTTTTTAAAGTAAACAAGACACTTACTTAATCGGAAAGAGAAACATGAATGAACACTTAAAATAATGATTATCATTAATTTTGTTTTAGAAACAAGGTTAATTAGTGCTAGTCATAGATTAAAGCTTAAATTTTTACTTTTTGGGATTTTGGAAAACATGATGTCGAGAGGTATGTCGTCGATGAAATCCGATTTCTGAAATTGCGACACCATGAAATCGTGATGCTTTAATTAAGATTTAAAATGTTTTTAGTAAATTAATTAATTGAGATTAAACTTTTTCGGTATTTCAGGGATCATGATGTCGAGAAGTATGTTATCGATGAAGTCCGATCCCCGAAATCACGAAATCATGACAGCTTTACTTTTTTTTTTAAAGCAAGACTTAACTCATCTTAATTAACTAACTAATCATGATTAAGGCCAAAACAAAATTAGTTTGATTGAACATGAACTGTGGATCGGGCTTTCGTGATTCAGGATTTCGGGAAACATGATGATAGGAGATGTGATCTCACTGAACCGCGATTCCTGAAATAGTGACATGATTATCTTAACCCTTAACCTTTCTTAAAAGAGAATTAATTAATCTGTGTTTTAATTAAGACTTCAACATTTTGGGAAATCGGGGATCGAGATTTCGCGATTCGATTTGCATCAAAAAAATTGTTTGTAGCAAATTCCGAGTCCTAAAAATTCTTTAAGCTTAATTTTAAAAAATTGTTAGTTTTAAAATTTAACATGTTTTAAATAATTTCAAATAAAAAGCGTCGAGAGTCTTATAATTTGCTGTAATCCTTTTTCCCTTTTATTATCCGAAAAATTAAAAATTTTTAAGAAAAAGGTATCGTGTGCTTAGAATTGATACGAAACTCGTGTTTTATGAAAAGCTGAAACCCAAAAAAGAAAAATTTAGGCCTTAGGGATAAAAATTTAAGAACTGTTTCAACATAGGCTCCAACTGGGGACCTCATCTCCTTGTGGGATGAGGAGAACATGTAGACTCAATGCCTTCATTGTGTAAATGGTGTCAAGGGTTTATCACTGTTGAAACTGCTAAAGGAGAGGAAAAAGAGGAAAAAAATATTTCATTTCAACTTCTGAAAATCTTTTCAAAACTTCTTATTTGCTTTAAACTCAGTTGTAGTCTTCTTCATAATATTCTCCTTCTCGTCTAAAATTAAGTTAGTATTAAGATGATTAAAAAAATCTTAGGAAACTCAATAGATTTGTAACTTTCGTCTTGCATCAATCGAAATAAAATTTATAATTTTAATTGGGAAGCTCTATCTTGACTTAAGATGAACATCTGGTTTCAAAAAACTGGTAACTAGAATAGAGTGATAGATAAGTATGACAACCTTACAGATACCTCAGATATTGCTTCACTACCAGCGGGCCTGTTCAGTACCCCGGTGAAGTTATCTATCCCTTTTTTACTGAATTTCCTTTCACCACTTCGAGTGCTAATTATATATTTATACTCAGATATTGCTTCACTGCCAGCGGGCCTGTTCAGTACCCTAGTGAAGTTATCTGTCCCTTTTTTACTGAATTTCCTTTCATCGTCTTTGGGACTAGATGGGGGCAATCAAATATGAATTTCCTTTCACCATCTATCTTATATTCAGCTTATAAATACGAAGTGGGGGCAATCAGTGATACTTAAAATATCAGTGGTGGTTATCTGTGTAAAAATTTACAATAGAGGTTTGTCAACCTATTTTGATTACTCTAGACCAATCTTTTCTCAACTTTCAAAACACCTTAGTCTGTAGAGAAAAAGGGGAAGATTATTTTCAGGGGTTTCCTTTTGAGCAAGCTTAAATCTTCAGACAAACTGTTAAGAAACCTAAGAGAGTCAGAATCAACCTAAACATAACCACTTTTAGTCAGAGAATAAGAACTATGAGGACTGGTCTTACTAATTTTTAACTATTTTTCGATTTCAAAAGCTAAGACAAAATCTCTCCTACTTATATGGGAAAACCCGAAAAAGTGAAAGACAGAACTGAGGGTATAAAAGGAGATGTCCAACAATCTGTAAGTCAGAAAACATAGGTTGTAAATTCAAAAAGAACCCTTTGGACTCTTCTCTTAAAGATTTTTACTTTGAATGCCTTTAAACTTGTTCTAAGTGAAACCCTTAAGGTTTAAGCATTGAAAAATGATTTTTTATTTACCTATCAGCTTACG
>JZKD02S1673872.1:62159-97992 GCA_000966675.3 Picea glauca
TTATTTATTAAGAAAATGGACTTTGATGTAACTCATAACTTTGCCTTACCATTATCATTCTTTTTTTTTTCCTTTTTTTTTTAAATAACAGAAAGTACTATCTATCACCTATTTTCTAGCAAATTAATCCTCTAAGTTCAAGCTGTCTGTTTGAATCCTGTAAACAAAACAATATTAAAAAGATCAGTTTTTTTTTTTTTTTGATATAAAAACTTAACTAATTTTATTTTATTTTTATTTATTTACAAAATGAGAATAGACTTTCTAAAGAAAATTATGAAAATAAAAAACAAAACGGTATATACAATGAAAATTTATGGAAATTAATTATTTTATATAATGTTTTAAAAAACGCCCGTTGAGAGGGGCATTCACGATTTTACCATTCAAATTTTCAAGCAGAAATGATTTTTTTCCTTTAGGAGATGCTACCTTAAATGGTCCGTACCAAATGTGATCGAATTTACCATTTTTTTCCCGAATCCTCTTTTTGAGCATCCCATCTCAAAACCAGATCCCCGGGGAGAAAATTCTTGTCCTTGGCTTTACGATCAAATAATACCTTCATGTCATCCTGGTACTTCTGCAACTTTTCATCCACTACCGCCCTGTGCTACTGAACTTCAATCAGCTGGTTTATATTTCTTGTGAGAGGATTCGGTTCTTCCTTCTCGTCTTGCCATAGTTTCATTACAGGAAGTGTTAGGTTTATAGGCAACACTACATGTGTTCCATATACCATTTGAAAGGAAGAAGTACCGATAGAATTTTTTGTGCCTATCCGATTTGCCCACAGAGCATATTTTAAATGCAAATGCCAAGACTTTTTATTCTCGTTTAACACTTTCTTGATTATACTGACTAAGCTCTTGTTTGAAGATTCTGCTAGACCATTTCCTTGAGGATAGTATGTTGTGGAATGACCCAGCACAATATTATATTTCTAGCAAAAGTTGACCATTGCCATAGACTTAAAAGCCTACGCATTGTCTGTGACTATCTTTCTGGGACAGCCGAACCTAGACAAAATATTTTCTTCTAAAAAGTCTATAACCACTGAATCAGTAGCCTTTCTTGTTGGGATAGCTTCCACCCATTTGATGAAGTAGTCTGTAGCGGTCAAGATCCATCTGTGTTGAGCACTAGAATGAGGATTAATTTCACCTATGAAATCTAGTCCCCGTTGCTAAAAATGAGCTTCTGTCTTGACTCGGACCAATGGCATCGCTGGTAGTTTATGTTTTCCTGCAAAAAATTGGCAAGGGCTACAAGCTCGTACCTTGGCATTGGCATCTGGGAAAAGTTTGGGCCAGTAATAACCAGCCCTCAGGATTTTATATGTCGTAGCCCTCCAGGCATGGTGTCCTCCACATACTCCTTCGTGAAATTGACCTATAACTTCTTCTGTTTCCGACTCGACCAGACAGACCAAGAGGAAGCCAAGCGGGTCTTTCCAATATAATCATTTTTCGGAAATACAGTATTTGATTGCATGCAGCTTTAACGTTCTAGCTTTGGATGGAGACAAGTTAGTTGGACATTTCAATGTCAGTAAGTATATTACTATGTCCTTGTACCAATTTGATGATGAAAATTTCTCCTCCATTCTATTTTCAGCTATTTGGTCCTCAAGTTCATTCACGTCTACCCATTCTTCCTCCTCCTGAGAGTTGTTTATCCCAAGAGCTCTGAAATTGGATTCAGCTAAAAGTTTAGCTAAGCCTTGCCCCTTTACCAATTTTGTCAGTTTAACCTCCAAGTCAAACTCTTGAATTTTGGCAAGCCATCTTCCTCTTTTTCCATCACTGTCTACTTGAACCAAAATATCTTTTATAGAACTAGTGGGTACATATGCAATAACCTTAGAATGTAAAACATAAGTTTTGAAATATTTTAATGCTTTTACCATAGCATATGCTTGTTTTTCCATTATATTATATTTGAGTTCAGCATCTCGGAGACTTTTGCTAAAGAAGGCTTTCGTTCTTTTGAAGGAGTACAACAACGAGTGTGTGTTCAGAAGTAAATGAAAAAATAAGAAAATATTTGAGATAATCAAGGCTCGCTAGTACCAGCGCCTCACTTATAACCTTCTTTATATGGGAAAAGGATGCTTTAGCTTCTTCTTTCCATTTTACTTCACTATTTTTTCTGATCATATCTGTAATCAATTTCACAATTTCAGCGAATTTAGGAATAAATCTTCTCAAAAAAATTATTTTTCCTAAAAATGATTGAATTTCTTTCACATTCCTAGGAATAGCTATTGTATCTATAGCTTCTACTCTTTTAGGGTCAATTCTAATTCCATCTCGAGAAACGATGTGACCCAACAACTCTCCTTCTTGCATAGTGAAATGAGACTTCTTAAGATTTAAGGATAGACCAAACCTGCGACATTTTTCAAATGTCTGTTTGAAATGAATTAGATGGTCTTTATCTGATTTAGAAAAAATAGTAAGATCATCCAAATAGATGACTACAAATTTGTCCCGTTCGCCAATGAAAGCAATATCCATTGCGCGTTGAAAAGTAGCACCTGCATTCATCAATCCAAATGACATTTTATCGTACATAAATGTGCCCCAAGGAGTGGTAAATGCGTTTTTTTTTTTTATCGAGATCACTGACGACAATTTGATTGTAACCTGAAAATATGTCAATCATTATCATCCTATTAGCTCCTACTACTTTTTCAAGAACATGGTCCATTTTAGGTAGAGGATAATTATCTTTGAGAGAAGATTTATTAAGATTTCTGAAATCGACACACAGTCTAATTTCCCCATTTTTCTTTCTAACCGGGACCAGATTAGCTACCCAATCAGAATATCTTAGTGGTACAATTACCTTAGCATCAAGGAGTTTTTTGACTTCTCGTTCGATAACAGGTAAAAAAATGGGGTTAATTTGTCGGAGTTTTTGTTTAAAAGGTTTGACACCGGGTTTGAGGGGTATCTTATGTTCGATCACAGAAGTGTCATATGTTTTTAGTTCTTCATACGACCATGCAAAAATGTCTTTGTATTTTCTTAACAACTCCATGTATTTATTTTTGTTTTCTATTGATAGATATTTGGATAGTTTAACCATTCAGGTATTTTCTTTAGTTCCTATATTACAATCTTCAACCTCCTTTGGTTGGGGTTGTAGGGTGGTTTTTGAAGGGATATCATCTTGATTAAATAGTCTTTCCAAAGGGATTAGACCCTTGGGAATCTAGTTGTTCTTGAGAACAAGAATTCAGTGATTTGCAATTTTATCGTGAAACTCTTTAGAATCCCCCCTCTCTTGCATGATCCAAATGGGATCATTTTGATTTTCTTGATCGGTATGCGTTTCTGCAAATTCATCTAATGATTCTAGAAACTTTCGAAGCTGCTCATCATCTTCAAAGACCTGCCAATGATGTATGTTATTTGGTATCGAAGGGCGATGTCTCATTTGTATGTGATACTTTAATTTAAAAGAAGTTGGGGGTGTGAAAGTTGATGCAGCTTTGGCTAAAGCATCGGCCTGTTGATTTTCAAACCTTGGGACGAAATGAAAATTCACATAAGAGAAGTTCTTGATTAAATCCCAGAAAAAACTCCTATAGGACCATAATCTAGGACGCTTGGCCTGGTACTGTCGATTCACCTATTTTATAATTAACTTGGTGTCACCAAAGACTTCGAGTTTCTTAATTTTCATCCTCCTAGGAGCTTCTAATCCTAGCACTAAAACTTCATACTCGCATACATTGTTTGTACAATCCACATTCCAATGAAGCCTATATGAAAAAGGAATTACAAATTGATCGTCGGGAACCACAAGGAGTGCTCCTGCTCCAGCTCCAAGGAAAGACGAGGCACCATCAAAATACATTTTCCATACACCAGTGTTATATACATTTTTCTCTATTTCTTTTTTTTCAATTTTTTCTTCTATACAATTATCGTCTATATCTACTTCAAAATCGTCATCAATAGATAATATACAATTTCCTAAGTCTTGGTCGGCAATATAAACTGGATGATTGTTTGGGTTATGTGGATCACCTATAGTAAATGCCAACCTAGTCTCTCTGTAAAGACGCGTGTATTGTCCACCAAAATCTGGAATTGTAGCGTATGTCATATCCATTTGGAGAGATCCTCCAAGTTTGGCACCCCATGATCTAGATAATAGCATACCATACATTGGAGGGATTTCAGATACTACTACATCCATAAGAATACTTTTAGCAGGTATTTGAGCCAAACCTACCACTAGGTCTTTAATCATACCTATGCATTTGGCTTTCCTCAAATCAAAAGAATATAAGTCACCATAGGGCCTTGTGATTTCAAGACCGAGTTTTTACATAATTGCCTTTGGCATCACATTGTGGGAAGCTCCAGAATCCAACATATAGTTATGAAGAAGGTGGTCAAATAGGGTTAACGTAATATAAAAGGGAGCCACAGTGTCTCTCGCACCTTCGAAGTGTGGACCAAAGACTATGTTTGGTTTGTCATCTTCTAAGTTGATGATGTCGGCTTGGCTTTTGTCTTTGGAAAAGTTAATCATCTTGGTGATTTGTTTTCTGTATATGGGATTTTTAGCTAATTCAACAAGGGGAATAGGAATTTTGATTTTATTTATTTCGTTTTCCAAATTAAAATTTCCTAGGGCCTTGTCGTTTTCTATGTTCGGGGCCTCCATTCCTTTCTTTTCATCTTTTCATTGTAATGTGAACTTGTTTTCATTTATAGGAGCTTGTGTCTTCACAGGGAGTGTTACTACTAGTTCTGATTGGACAGGGTGTGTATCAACTGAGTTTCTTTTCGCAAGCTATTTATCAGCAACTTTTGGAGTTGCCTCATCGATTTCGCTTCTTGGCAAAATCTTTTTTGTCGGAACATTTGGGAGACTTTTGTTCCTCGGTCTTAAATTATATTTTCCCTATAGTTCAGCTATGATATCATCTGCGATATCTTGATATGTGAAATATTCAGACATATTATTGCTAACATGGTCTTCCGATGTAATTTCTTTATTTAAAGATGCTTCGTAATCTTGTCTCGATAAATAAGGTGATTTATTATCGTCGCCAAGATTATTAATATCTTCATTGATTTCTTCAAAATCTCCTAAATCTTCCTCTCCAATGAATTTTTCACTTTTGAAGGGTGTTGGAATTTTTTGATCTTCATTTTTAATTATCTTCTGTGATCCTTGAGGATAAGGATTTCTTCTAAAATCTTTTCTGGGGAAATTATCTCTTTTCGATTTCTCTAGTTCCATTTCTGAGATGTTGTTTGAAATTTCTCTAATAACCCTATCCATCTCATCTATTCTATCTCCCAAGGATTTCCCCGATCCTAAAGGTCCACCTTGTTCTTTGAATTTCCTATTTTCTTTGTTCCCAGTTTCAGGCTTTGCTTTTAATTTCCCTGATGCCATCATGTTTGATTCAATCTCAAGCGCATCATCCTGCATTTTCATGAGATCTGTTGATCTCCTTTCTCTCAATAATAAGGCGAAGTCAGGATCAAAAGCACCAGCAAAAGTCACTTTTGCTACGGGTTTTGAAGGTTTAACCTCAACTGGGATTTTATTATACAACTTGTTGAACCTTTGTGTGAATTCTAGAACTATTTCAAATTTTTTCTTTCTAAGGGCTCCAAATTCAGTCAAGTAGTAGAGGTGGTCCTTCCTCTCTCCCCATTGTCTAATAAAAGTGCTTTCAAGTTCTTCATAAGATCTTAAAGATCCAGCTGCTAAGGATCGAAAATAGGTCCTCACCTGTCCTTCGAAAGTTTGAACGAGGAGTCTAGAATAGACATCTTCATGTTCTATTATGAGGATGTCAGCAAATTGATCAAAAAAGTGTATATGTTCTTGGGCAGTCAGATCCCCTTCCCTTGTAAATTTTGGAAGGATTTTCATATAATTCTCAGGGAGATCATGAAGAGGAACGGGAAGAACTAGGGGAGCATATCTAGCAGCTACTTTAGCAAAGATTCTAGGAAGAAGTACTTGACCACCTCCAGGGGCATCACCTCCAGCTCCAGCAGCTCCTTATGCATCCATGGTTAGATTTGAGGTTGATGCTCGGAATGTGTGAGGAGAAGATTCTCGGAAATCTGGGGAGGAAACTTCAGGAAATGAGAATGTATCATATGAGAGGGGAAGTGAAAGAGATATTTCAAGAGTTTCCAAAACGTTTAACTACGTAAATTCAGGCTGACATATAGTATATGTGGGTAAAAAGACTTGTTTAAGTGATTTCCGTGATTTTAAAATCTTTTCTGGATCAGAGACTGGCGAGGTCTGCTTGTTGTCCAAGTTTTTTCTGGTATTCTTTCGGCTAATAGCTAGTTTAGTTATTGTGGAGTCTCCAAGTGAAAAATATCAATAGCCTTAGAAGGTTTTCTATCTTTGTTCACTATCAAAAACAAAAAATGTCAATGTCGTTCTTCCCAGGGAAAATATTCCTTTCTTCGATCCCCGACAACGGCGCCAAAAAAGATGGTGTTCCTGAGTTTATACTTTAAGGTTGTAAAGTATACCGTCAAGGCATCCGTAAATGTTAAAAAGAATAATCTTGAGGATAAGAATTAAAAAGAAAGGGTGAAGCCGAATCCGTTTCTCAATTGTCTCTATCTAGCTTCCCATTGTTCTTGGATGCTAATATCTCTCTCAATAATAGACCATGAACGTTCTAATTCGACCTGGTTAGTTATTGTTTGTAAGATGGTATTAAATAGGTTCAATGCAATATTGGTTTGATCTTGAAGGCCCAGTTCAATGTTGGGTTTTTTTCTACTTGGAACAGTCATGGAGGATAAGATTTTATTTAATCATGAAAGAACTTTAATCAAATGTTACTTCAAAATTTCCAGAGATGAGAATAGGAAAAACAATTTTGAAATTCAAAACACTAACATAAATACATTCAAGGCCGTTTCCTGGATTTGTAGCAATTTGAGGATTATAAAATAACAAATAAGTACTACAGAAAAATATGAGGCTTTAATTACGAAAGAATCTCATATTTCGATAGATAATAATGAAAGAAATCGAGGTTTATAATGAAAAGTTACGTATTAAGGTTCAAATGATTAACAGGTCTTAAAATCACTGATAGCAATTTCGAGGAAAAACTGTAAATAATTTGATATCCAAACCAATCTGAACTAGAAATCAAAGATGCAGATAACTTCAAAATGATTATTCATTAGAAAAACATTGAACAAAAAATACAATAAAGTATAGTAAACAGGTTTGAAGAACACATAGCTACAAATTTGCAGGATTCAGAATCTCATTTGTAATGTATATTATGATAGATTGGAAAACTGTTAATACAATCGGCTCTCTCCAAAAATCAAAAGGCCTTTCTTAGTCTTTAGAAAATACATTTATACATCTTCATCAAAATTTTCTCGTTCGTGACTAACCAACTTCCTAATATTACGGTTACATATAAAAATAATGTCAACCGTTTACATTTTCTTTCTAATTTCTAATGATAAAAACATTTAAAAAAGATGTTTTTATGCTTGCGTTGACGAACTTCCTTTCTCTGCTTCAAGACACTAAACACACTTTCCAAAAAAATTCACAAAAGTTCTGGGAGCATCTGGTATCTCATTTGCTTCAAACAAGAAAAATATTTTATGTAATTTAGGCAAACGATTTTCTATCATCTTCTCTGTGAAATTAATAGTTTGCAACTTTAGGTTCGGTGTCACCATCCATTTTTTGATTTTTGTGATATTGATTAATTTAATTTTCGGAATATCTATCTTCATTTCCTCCAGCTCTTCTTTGAACCTTAGTTGGTGCCTGGCAATATTAATCTCACCTAATAATCTGGAACAATTATCTATTCCGATATTCAATGAAGCTCTTTCTAAGAGATCAAAAATTCCATGGAAATCATCATTGACCTCTCTGGTTATTCTTTTATATTCGGCCAGGTTTCTTTCCCACACTTTTAGTATTATGTTCCCTTTTAATTGTTCAGAAATGGATAATTTCTGAATCCTTCCAACTTCTTCCTTTGTTGAGAAGGCTACTGCCTTTTGGAAAGTCGTTCTAGCTGCTTTCGCCTCCCTTTCCTTTTGGAAAACATTCTCCAAAGACTTATTTGTTTCTTGAAAATAATTCTGGACTACTTCCAAATTCAAAATCACTTTTTGTTGTTCTTCCTCTATTTTGAAATATATCCCCAATGCTTGTGTCCTGAAATTTTCAAGTTCTACTACTTGATTAGTAATAGAAATAATTTTATCTTGTAAATGTTTATTTTCTTCTCCCATCTTTTGGACCTGTGCCTAGGTGACCTGTATTATCTATTTTTCCTCCTCTAAGTCTTTATTCATTTTCTAAATTTCTTGCATATCTTTTAGTCTTGCTTGTTCTAGACCCTTTTGTATTCCCCAACTGATATTTCTCTCAGTGTCTTTTAATTTGTCTTGCAACTGAATTATTGTTTGGTCTTTTTGTTCGAGCATGGTTGTTAAATTGCCAACAAAATATATATTTGTTGATGCTATAGCACCCATTGTACCTGCTAACTCCATAGAAAATTCTCCATCTTTAAGCTTCTTTCCATCTATAATGACCCTATTTTTTTTAATCATCCCCTCTCCTCTTGGATGAATTTCCTGTTTCAAGACTGCTCTTCTCTTTTTACTGAAAAAGTAATCTGATGGGGGAATTGCATCTCTTGAAATTGGCTCTAGATCACTGACATATAAAGCTCCTTCATGGGGGGTTCCATAAGTTGACTGTAATGGAGTTAAGGAGGTGATAGGACTACCGAGCTCTATTGATGTTGTTCCTCCTATCTTTTTTGGAACATCCTTAATGATTTCTGGAGTTTCTTCCAGCTCCTTTCCCCTCTCTGTCTCTGATTCTTTTGTTTGAGAACCCTCTATGTCTTGGGAAGGTAACTCATTATTCTTCAACTTGCCTTTGGTATTTTCTTTATCCTGTGTATTAGTTTCAAACCCTAGAGGGGGCCCTTCCTGTTCTGGAGGTGAGGTCAAAACTTCACCCTACAAACTCTTGGGTAGGCAACTTCGCCTATGGCTCTAAAAAGATGTGAATCCAGTCTGTGAGTTAGGTGGCATGGCCTGTACTCTGTTTAGTACTTCTTCATAGGATTTAACATCCTTAAATACATCATCATAAATAGATGCTTCATGTTGGTATGCCTTTAGATTACAATGTAAAAAATTGCCTACTTATTACTTGGTAGGGGTCATACTTTATGTGCTCAATATCTACTAATTTAACTTCTTCTAATGATTCAGCCTCTACCTTAGAATGGCCTAAATTTAATAAAGAAAATTTCCCAATATGAACATGGAAATATGGCCATGCCTTCTTCTGGGCTGCTTTTAATTCTAATCCAACACCGCCCTTTACTATCTGATGGGATACTTCCCTACACACCAATCTGTCTGGTAGGAATTTAGGGAGTGCATGAGGAGGAATTGAACAACCGTAAAACCTAATGTAGGAAAAATTCTCCTCAATAAACCAGTCGGCAACTGCTTTAAGATTTTATGTGATTGCATCAGAAATGCAAGGTGGTTCACATCCAAAAAATATTTTGTGCATAGGAATTATAATAAAATGACAAACCTCATAAAATGCATCTTTAGCATTTTCTTCCCAAAGGGCCGAGTGATATTTATGAATGGGTTCTGGACAGGAAATGTTCCAACTCCAATTCATTAATGGAAAAGGAGTCACATAATAGATTGCATCCATAATGTATGTAGACATATAAAAGGTTGTTGGTTGTCCCTTTGATTTTGCTGCTTTGTAGTTTAATATTTCTTGTGTTAGGTTATCTGACAAAATCTTATGCCAGTTAAAACCATTTCCTTCTAAAGCTTATTCTAAAAAGGGCACCCAATCTGCATGAAAATGACAGGGATCTTTTCTCTTGAAAAGTCTACATAACATAATGGCTACATATACCATGTATTCATTCAAGGATGTTGTAGCATAAATCCCATGGGAATCATCTCTAAACTTTGTTGGACACCTCACCCATTCTCTAATCATATCAGGATATGTCTGGTCTACCTCAATACATTCTTTTCTCTAAAACTCTGCTAAAAATTCAGCATTAAAAGTATGTTTAGGATTTGGTGAGAGTTTATACATTACTTGTATGTTTTCTGGCCTGAATGAGCCGATGATAGCTCCTTGGTAGTTTAAAATTCTCCTTGTTGGGATATCGACCTTATCCAGAGCCTAGCCGATCATATCAGTGTATGCCACAAGCCTCGGGAACACAACGATCTTATGAAGCTCTGACTCAGCTATGTCCCTGAAATGATTTTCAGAGTCAGGATGAGCATTCTCAAACTTGTATTCCAGCAATTCGGAGAATTGAGTCCAATATTTAATAGAATCTATAGCATGTGGAGTGGTGTCGGAGATGATATCTCCTTTCTGTGAATCTTCATTCTTCTTTGTTGCCTTTCTTAGTGCCATGATTTTGCATTTAATTAAAAACCTGTCACAGAAAATGGATGAACAAGCTCATCTTGAAAATGAAAACACAGACGTTTAAATGTTCATTTTAAATTAAAAAATGACAAGATTGACACAGCTATCATGAATTTAAGGCTTTTTAATGTGGAAGATATATTTCCGAGATACGAATTTAATGTCCATATTTAGGCGCCTTCGGGTTTTTAAAGTAAACAAGACACTTACTTAATCGGAAAGTGAAACATGAATGAACACTTAAAAGAATGATTATCATTACTTTTGTTTTGGAAACAAGGTTAATTAGTGCTAATCATAGATTAAAGCTGAAATTTTTACTTTTCGGGATTTTGGAAAACATGATGTCGAGAGGTATGTCATCGATGAATTCCGATTTCTGAAATTTTGAAATCATGAAATCGTGATGCTTTAATTAAGACTTAAAACTTTTTTATTAAATTAATTAATTGAGATTAAACTTTTTCAGGATTTTGGGGATCATGATGTCGAGAAGTATGTTATCGATGAAGTCCGATCCCCAAAATCGCGACAGTTTTATTTATTTTTTTAAAGCAAGACTTAACTCATCTTAATTAACAAACCAATCATGATTAAGGCCAAAACAAAATTAGTTTGATTGAACGTGAACTGTGGATCGGGGTTTCATGATTCGGGATTTCGGGAAACATGATGATAGGAGATGTGATCTCACTGAACCGTGATTCCTGAAATCGCGACATGATTATCTTAACCCTTAACCTTTATTAAAAGAGAATTAATTAATCTGTGTTTTAATTAAGACTTCAACGTTTCAGGAAATCAGGGATCAGGATTTCGCAATTCGATTTGCATCGAAAAATTTGTTTGTAGCAAATTCCGAGTCCCGAAAATTCCTTAAGCTTATTTTTAAAAAATCGTTAGTTTTAAAATTTAACACGTTTTAAATAATTTCAAATAAAAAGTGTTGGGAGTCTTATAATGTTTTGTAATCCTTTTTCCCTTTTATTATCTAAAAAATTAAAAAAATTTAAGAAAAATGTATCGTGTGCTTAGAATTGATGCGAAACTCGTGTTTTATGAAAAGCTGAAACCCGAAAAAGAAAAACTTAGGCCTTAGGGATAAAAATTTAAGAACCGTTTTAACAATTGATATGGACACATGGATTATGGATCCAACTCTTCGCCAGTTCGACACTCCAGAGGATTTAGGGTGTTGTGTCATGAAAAGCTCTGAAGCTCGAAGCACAGAGTAAACATAGGTCTTTGATCTGAGGCCAGTGTCATCTGTCCTATCCATCAATTTGAAGTTCATGAGATGAGAGGTGTCGTGTGTTGGAGTGGGTAAATCTCTTGAAGCATGGAGTCTTTATAACCTCTATGAGTCGTAGGTCACGGTGGGTATTGAGAGTCGTTGATCCTCATTGTTGTTCAACTATTTGTGATTTGAGTGTTTGGGAGGATTTTTGTGTGTTTTAGTTGGAAATATTGAATCCTTGAGCTCCGAAGTGCTGGAGTTCTTGTGTATTGAGAGCTTAGCCCACGGTTTTGGCCCAAGGTCACGTGGATCTCTCCACTAAAGTGACAAGACCCTCGCGAATGCAAATTTGCACATAGGGAAAAGAGAAAAGGCTTGTGGTAGAATGTTTTGAGGGTATAGTGAGGACCCCAAGAGCTACTTCATCTCCTTTGATAGAACGATCCTATACCGGGAGGTTGCATGAGCCCTGAGAATGGTTGGGTTTGCATCAAGTGGCATCAGATCTTGAATTTTTTTTGTAGACAATAGGTGAAGAAGGATATTTGCCTGATATCATCAAGTGGTATAATGAGAAGGGAAATTAAGCTCTGTGTGAAAATAATATTTGGGACCATGCCACCAAGAAGATGTAGAGAGAGACCTATAGTCAATGCAGCCATGGAAATGGAAATGAGACAACTTCATGCAAGGTTGGATGCCATGGAGATAACACAAAGAAGAGAACCTAAAGTTGGTGACATCAATGAAAGTGAGAATGAATATGTAGAAGCAAAAGAAGTTGCAGGGGAACAAGAAACAGAGGAATGATCGTTGAGAGTTGTTGTCAAGCTAGGAATGAGAGAAAAGTTGGAAGTCTTGATGTATGAAGGTAATTTAAATGTAGAAGACTTTCTTGACTAGATAAGTGTTTTAGACAAGTACTTTGACTATGAGTAAATTGATGATGAGAAGAAGGTAAAGCATGTCATGAGTACCATATTGAAGGGACATGTAGCTTTATGGTGGGATGAATTGCAAGCTGAAACAAGGAGGAAAGGTAAGACCAAATTCAAGAGTTGGGATAGAATGGTAGGTAAGCTAAAGGATAAGTTCATACCCAAGGATTATCAGTTAAATTTGTTTAGGAAGTTGCAGAATCTGAGACAGAAAGGTTTTTCGGTGAAAGAGTACACCGAAGAATTTTATAAGTTGAACATAAGAGTAGGACATAGGGAGAATGATGAAGAAAATGTTTCTAGGTACATTAATTGATTGAGGTACGAAATACAGGATGCTATTAGTATGATGACAATGAAAACTATGGAATATGCTTATTAGGCATCCCTGAAAGTAGAAGACAACTTGGAAAGTAAGAAGATTCAATAGAACAAAGGAAAGACTCCAAATAGAGGAAGATGAATCGTTAGAGAGAAGTTATAGAAACCCAGAGGAGAAGCTAGAAAATATAACAGTCAGACAGAGAGAGGGGGAATTTCTAGAGGAGGACACTATGGAGGAAGAAATCATTTTCCCAAAGGAAAATGAAGAGGCAGAGGAGAAGAAGTGAATTGTTATGCATGTGGAAAAACATGGCACATGTCTTGGGAATGTCATGAGAAGAAGAATGCAGAAGGTGGAGAAGCTCACATTTCTAAAGTGTATAAGAAGAATGTGAATATAGAGATGAAGTCAAAAGAAGAAAAATAAGGAAGATCACTCATGATGAGGAAATCTCTCATAAAGCCAGAGAAAGAGGTACAAGAATCAATCTAGAGGAATAGTTTGTTCAGAACTGCTTGCAAGACTAGAGATAGGGTATGCAAGGTGATCATAGATAGTGGGAGCACTAATAACTTGGTATCCATGAAGATGGTGGAAAATATGAAGGTGGAGACAAATGAACATCTAAATCCATACAAGGTATCATGGTTGTAGAAAGGACATCAAGTCATGGTAAGTTGGCAATGCAAATTTGAGTTTAAAATAGGTGGTTATATAGATGAAATTTTATGTGATGTCATACCCATGGATGTTTGGCATGTTCTATTGGAAAGACCATGGAAATATGAAGGAATTTTATACATGACGGGAGGAAGAATACTTATACCCTTGAGAAGAATGGGTGTAAGCATATGTTTCTTCCAATAGAAGATAAAGGAGTCGAAGAGGAAGTTAGTCCTAGTATACTTGTCATGAGTGGGAAGGAACTCTTGAAAAAAGTTAAGAAAGAACATAAATTAAAGTTTGTTGTTGTAGGTAATCCGAGAGTCATTCTCACAAGAACTTCTATGAATGATTTACCTTTGGAAGTTTAGGAGTTATTGGATGAGTTTGTTGATATTTTGGTGGATGAGTTACCTCACTCTTTATCGCCCATCAGGAGTATCAGTCACCATATTGACCTTATTCTAGGAGAATTTTTTTTGAATAAAGAAGCATACAGATTAACCCCTCAAAAGAATGAAGAGGTCAAGGAGAAATTCCAAGGGTTGTTGGACAAAGGTTTGATCACAGAAAGATTGATCCTGTGTGCATTACCAACTGTGTTGAGTCCGAAGAAGGATAGAGGTTGGAGAATGTGCATAGATTCTAGAGAGATCAACAAGATAACCATCATGTATAGATTTCCTTTTCCTAGAATGGATGATTTAATGGATTGCTTGAGTGGAGCTAGTTATTTTTACAAAATATACTTGAAGAGTGGTTATCATCAGATAAGTATGAGAGAGGGAGATCAATGGAAAACAACATTCAAAACAAATGAATGATTGTATGATTGGCTTGTATGTCGCTTGGCCTAACAAATGCACCAAGTACATTTATGAGGTTGATGAATAAATTACTCAAATATTTTATTGGTAAGTTTGTAATTGTTTATTTAGATGATATCCCAATTTTTAGTAAGACTGAAGAGGACCATTTGAGACATTTGAAAATGGTGTTGAGGAGGTTGCAGTAGGAGAAGTTGTTGGTGAATTTGAAAAAATGTTCTTTTATGAAAAAATAACTTGTGTGTTTGGGGTTTGTAATCTCTTCAAATGAACTAAATATGGATCTAGAGAAGGTGAGAGAAATAAGAGAATGGACTTCTCCGAGAAGTGTATTTGAAGACGTTTTCATGGGTTGGTGAGTTTTTACAGGAAACTCATAGGGAATCTTAGTAGTATTTTTCCACCCATATTGGACACCATAAAGGAGAATGGATATTTTAGTTGCACAGAAGAAGCTGAGAAGGGATTTAGAGTGTTGAAGGAAAAGATAACATAACAACCTATTTTAGTTCTGCCAGATTTTAAGAAGACTTTTCAGGTCAAATGGGATGCAAGTGGAGTATCCATTGGCACAATTTTAAGTCAAGATAATAAGCATGTTCCTTATTTCAGTGAGAAACCAAATGATGTTAAGAGGAAGTATTCAACATATGACAAGGAATTTTTTGTTGTGATTCAAGCTTTGAAAAAGTGGAGGCATTATCTTATCCCAAAGGAGTTTGTTTTGTATACTGACAACCAAGATTTTCATTTTATAACCAGACAAGAGAAATTGAATCAGAGACATGCCAGATGGGTAGAATTCGTGAAGAATTTTACTTTTGTTATTAAGTATATTAGTGGAATCATTAACAAAGTTATAGATGCTTTGAGCAAGATATGTTTGATCTTACAGGCATTCCAGGTGGAGACATCGGGATTTCAACACCTCAAGGAGATGTATAAAGAAGGCCCGGATTTCAAGGAATTGTATGAATTGTGTGAGAACCCTTTGGTAATAGACATAAATCAATGGATGGAGTATTTGATCCAAGAAAAACTGTTATTCAAGGGAATTTAATTGTGTATCCTACAATTCTCAAAGAGGGACAATTTTCTAAAGGAGAAACATAGTGGACGATTGGTTGGGCATTTTGGCCATGATAAAATGTATGCACTGTTGAACACACCGCCCAGACTAAGAGGGAGGGGGGGGGGTGAATTAGTGTGTGGACTATTTCTAACTTTTATTCTTGTTACAAGTTAGGAGTTAAAACATATTTGAATAGATTAAGAACAATCAAATCATAATCACAATGGACACAGAAGATACCAGATCTTTGTATATAATTTATATGAATATATGTGAATATAATAATAAATATTTTCCCAACACTAACTAATTTGTTTCAGCACCAACTCCTCAGAGAGAACCAACTCTCAAGCAATACCCAGCTTGCTGATAGAACACATTCTATCCAACTAGAGTTCGTTCAACTCAAGTAGCAATGATCAATTATAGAAACAGTCTATCTCATGATCAGAGGTATACCATAAAATCTCATCACCGCATTGCATCTTCTCTTTGAAATCCGTGCATTCTTCACTTTCTCTTTTCTTTGATATGTTCCCTCCTTCTTCACTTCTACATCTCTCTTATTTTCACGTGGACCTCAAGTCCTAATCCGCCTCGTTCACTTCACAAGCCACTATTCATCAACAAACATCGTTTCAAGTGAACCAATCATGGTTGTTTTTATACTTTTTTATGCTCAAAACTTGTTTAAGTTATTGAGTTGACTTGTGCAACAATTTATAACTAACTTGTTCAGTTACAATAACATTTGGGACCACCAGAGATCATCAATCTGGGTCTTCAACGTTACACCTAGCATCCTCTTTCCTTTCACAAATCAATCACAGTTATGGATCGATTTCCTTCGTCTCTGTGATAAAATAGATCAATGCTTCCTTCAAAACATGTTCATATGATGAATGGCGTAGAAAAACAAGCTTAACAATTTAAGCGACGCATTACATTATTCCCTTTAAATCTCTTTACCATATGACCAATGGCATTGACCAGACACTAGGTGAGACAAGCTCTTGATCGTCTATTGATTCAACGATCATGATTCAATCTCCCGATCAGATGGATGATTGTCGGGACTTCGGGTCTTTGCCCTTCAGGTCTTCATGAATTCCAACATTTCAACAAATTGGACAGTTCACATTATATCTCATAACCAAATCAATGGTTATATTTGATCCTTACATCTATCCTTCATTTCTTAATCCAACGGCCAAGACTTAATCAAGAAATGAGATGGATGGTCATCTTTTACTCCGCGACTTCGTCTAATAAGATTACGCTATCCTTCCACTGTGTTTTGATCAATGGTTGAGAATACAACCGAACATTGGATCAACGATCGAGATCTCCTTCAGGTCTCCTGACTTCATATATTTTGAGTCTCAACCTCTTCTTTCCTCTATACATCAATCTTCCAAAGCTGACAAATGGCTTATGCATGTCCCTCTTGGATTAACAGTTGAGATCTCCTACAAGTCTTCGAACTTCGGAGATTTAAAATATCAACCCGTTATTTCCTCTAGAGTGATCGCCTGTTGTTGGCCCTTGACCATGTTTTGGGAATTTCATGGTCATGATGACCTATTTTGGAAATTCAACAGCCTGTCGAAGGAGGAGCACAAGATGAAGTGGAGATCAAGGGATCTCAACCCTCTTTTTGGTTTTTTGGGAATATATAATGGGAAGGGGATGTTATCCCATGAGTTTACCCATGTTTCGGCCTATTTTGTATGTATATATAGATGTCTAGGCTATATAGAGAAGTAGTGGATGATATATCTATGTAATGTAGGCTAAGTGCCAAGAGTTGGATCTGTGTGATCAAGGCTTTGTGCATTATGTGTAAGACTTGTAGAGTTGAGTAAAAGTCTCTGTGAGATACGATAGGAGGCTTAGTGTTGTAACGCAAGGAAGAGGGATATAGAGAGTTGTGCAGATATTTTGTCCTGTGCAGAGTAAGAGTATTGAGGCTATGTGCTTGTAACCGATTGACCAAATACTATAAAGAAGAAGATTTGGTGGATGTAGCCCCAGGAGAGGGGTGAACCATGTAAATCCTCTGTTATGATGCTTTATGCTTGTCCTAATGAGTTTATGTATTCTTTTGCTAAAGTGCTTTGATGTAGTTGGTTAGATCTACTGGATTTGTGATTATTATATGTGAGAATGTTAGATCTAGATATTCATGATTAGTGCTTGATATGCTCATTGTAATCCATTTGTATATGCTAAGTGCTTGGATACAGTAGGTTAATGTGAATACTGTGATGATCTATTTTATCAGCGAAGTAGATAATGATTGTATATTAAGAAATCGAAGGTGCTAAGTGATTTATTAAAGTGTTCTAATCATAGACCTATGTCCCAGCTAAGGTTGCAAACAATTGAGTTCTGCAACCACCCCTGCCTCTACCTCAGGTGAGACTTCAACTTCTTTGCAGGTGTTTTTGAAAGGGACGATAGTTAGGGTTTTGTTGGTACGTTGTTGTAGCGTTGAACCCTGGGTCTGCCCTTGTGCCAACAAATGGTTCTTTTGTCGGGACCTGAAACTATGATTGCTGGGAATTGAGAAAGAAGAAGCTTTCTGCAAAGATCCATCCTAAAACTGTGAAATCTATGTGCATAGAAATGTTTCCCTATTTCACAATATTCTACTTGACTTATAAAGCTCTGTGCTAAAGAAAGAAGGTCAAATATGAAAGAAAGAAGACCAATCTAAAGAAATAAGGTCAGATTTGAAAGAAAGAAGCAAGATTTGAATGCTTGGCACTCTAAGAAAGGTAAAAGTAATATTTTTTTATTAAAAGAGGTAAGATATATAAGCTATGTTCTTTGATAAAGGTAAGAATAGTTAAAAAGTTTCATATCTGAAAGCTTTGTGTTCTGTAAAAATAAGATAAGTGAAATTTTTCGTTTCTAGAGTATGGATATAGGTATGATTAATAGATTATGTCCTAACTTAAAAACTAGGGCACTAATAGATGAAATAAGGTTTGTTATGAATAGATCTGACAAGAATCGTGAAAGATATGTTATACATATGCATAGAAAAGATGTTTGAACTAACAAATGGATGCAGGATCCTAGAAAAAATTTGTTGTAGGTTAGCTCATACTATCCTAGCGCGCAGTACAGGAGAGTTTGGGGATCATTTAAAAGAAAGAGAGGTTTGAACCTCTATTATAGTTGCATAATACCGGGACATCTTGCTAAGGAATGCCCTGGAAGAAGACCTAGTCGTCTTTGTTGTAAGGCTATGGACCATGAAGTGTTGTAATTCCCCAGAATGATTGCTAAGCTTGAAAGTATGAACATGAGACAAGAAAACCCTAAGCCAAATCTAGAAACTAAGGCTATAGCAGAACCCCAGAAAGAATCATAGAAGGCATTACTACAAAATAAAGACACCTTGGATGACCATCGACATGTTAGACTATCAGAGATTTTTAAAGACAAGGAGTGCCTTGAAGCAAGAATAGGGGAGTTTAACATTGACTGTGTTCTAGATGAGGTCACACAAGTGAATATCATGACATAAATAACCTGGGAAGCTATAGGAAGGCATGCTACGATCCCTTCATTAGGAGGAATAGGACTATTTAGAGGAAATCTAGTAAACTTATGTGGGAAGCTCGTTAAGATACCTATGAACGTTAATGGAACTTTGACAGAGAAATATTTTGAGATTATTAAGTTTATTGAAGATAGTGCCCCATTTACCATGTTAATAGGAAAACCTTGAATTGATAGAGCTCAATCCAGATGAAAGGAAGAAGAAGAAGCCTCAGAGAAGAATAAACAAGACTTAAAAGATTTCATGACTAGAAGGATCGCACAATTAATTGAAGAATAGGAGAAAAGATCGAAGCTAGTTGTCACTAGAAACATTGATGTCGAAGTTGCAAGAACATTAGGAGACCCATAGAAGACTGAAGTACTTAATCCAGATAAAGAAGAGGTATTACCCCTGAACCCTAGGAAATAATCTCAGCATCGCGCAGTGACTATGTTAAACGACGATAAGAATCAGAATGGAAAAGAGACTACCCAGACTAAGCTCATTGGAAAGAAGGCTAGAAAGCTAAGTAAGAAGAGGGATAAGATTGGAAAGTTACAGAAGATCCCAAAGGGAACTTCGCAGAAATAAAATTTACAGAACAGTGATACATGGAACTTCACCATGGCAAAGAAATATAGTCGTTGGGGCCGATATATCCATTCAACTTCCACTCTGAAAGAACATAAAAGAAATAAAGGTTCATCATCATACCATTGGACTGCTCCATAATGATTCGAACAAAAGTTAATAGGGGCTCATAACCGTTGCACATGAACCGTTTCCAAGTTGCCTACATATGCCTTCACGTCATGCACGAAGAACACTTTTGCTAACTGATATTTTGAAGCTCACAGACTGAACGAATTGCATACAGTGATCATTGCACCCTTGCTATTATTCCAGTGCAGTGTCTAAGTCCATCATGACCCCAATAATTTTAATCCTGAGTGCATATGTCTGACGAGCTCACCGCATTTGAAGAATCAGTGACATAATTTCTCCTCTACTTGATGATAGAGAGAGTCATGTTGGAAAGAGGAGTATTTATAGATATACAAGCATCGTCGACGAGAGGATTTTTGGCCTCTCCATCCACTTCCCATGGAGCTGGACCATCCCGTGAAAGGAGAAATAAGAACAAGGATGACTTAGAAAATGCTAGGATGATTTTGAGCATCCTACCTGCCTATATACCTCCTCTGAGTGACGCAATAAGCCAAGACAGTGTGCCCAAAGACTTTGAATATGCATTGGTCACTATGTACCTTCCAAAAGAGATGCACGTAGTTCGTGCTGACCAGAATAAGCTTGCAGCATTGAAGATTAGCGACTTCAACCTCGGCGACAGGAAGGTTTACAACATGCTTTCACCACATAAGTAACTAATGAGAACAAAAGGAAAAAACTCAAATATTACCCCTCAATCATGGAACCAGAACCTCATGCAGTCCACCCTAATGAATGTTATGAAGATTTCACACTTCGGGTGACACTAGGAGATGAACGCATGTGTCAAATTACTATTGTCTTGATATCATGGAGGTTATTTTTGGTTGAACCAATGCATCATAGTGGATTCGAAATTGATCAATTGGATCACAGGGCTAAGCATGCAAGGCCCTGACCCACAGGATTTCTACCCTAGAAAGACCCGGGATTGCGCTCTTTCCTAGAGGATAAAGGATACTTATGGAGATGTAGAGAATGAAACATGAGGCTACAAGGTAGCCTCTATCCAGAGCGACGTAGTGTGTCTAGCCTGTCAACTGATCACAAGGAAATTATTTCGCAAGAATCGGCCCACCCAAGTAATCATATTTGCAGTTGACCTCGTAGGGAAGTGTGTGGAGGGACTACACATGAATTGGGAGAAGTACTTGGTGAAACAGTTAGAACTGTACCATAGGGAAGCGCAAGACCAAGGATATGAGTTCCACTTCAGTTGGCTTCTCATCTTAATCATGTTCATCACAGGGGAGATGCCGAAAGGTGCAACCTTCCCAGACATCGATCCCTTTGAACCATTGGCCGTGAAGTTCAGTACACTATGGTACTCCAGCGACATGAACAAGCAGTGGCAATAAAATTTCATCTTCCAGAATTATCACATGTAGTTGAAGACCGCTATCCAGTCTGAGCCTTGTATAACCCTGAACACACTCCACAGGTTTAGGCCATTGATAAAATTCAGTGCAGACCACCATTTCATATATATCACTGCGCACATTGATGAACATAAACAATAGTTGCAGTCGTACTACAAGTTGACAGAGGATGACTTGGAAGAGATTACCAAGGAATGGTCGGTAGACCTCCTTGTTCTAGTGAACCCTTTGGAGATGTCTGATGTTGATAGTCTAGAAACTATGATGAATATACCTGGACCTAGCAAGACAAAGAAGACCAAATATTTCCATGATTTAGATAGCGCATCCGTGAAGCCTTTTTCTATCTCGCCTGAGCTAGGAGGTGATGATGAAGAGATATATGGTGAAGAAGTCAAACAAAAGAAAGGCAAGGTTACACTACCTAGAGACGACGAGGACCCCTCGAAGAAAAGGAAGGTTTCCCCTCCGAAAAAATTCTTAAGGAAGAAATTGAAAGAAACTAGAACTAAGTTTGAGACCACCCTCACTTCAGACGACTTCGACTTCATCGTCGCAACACTAAACGATGCTTCACTAGAGATAGAAGAGAAGCAGGAAACTAAGCAGGAGGAGGTGTTCAGTCGAATCAAGTTTGAACTTCAAGAAGTGTAGTAGGCACTACAGTCCAGCCACGTAGTTTCTACTACGCCTCTATCAGCAGGAACACCAGAAATAGGAGATGAGCCAGCTCAAATCCACCAAATCATTGATCAGTCGAAGCTCACCTTCGATGAGCACAAGAGGAGATAGTGCAAGCCACCCAGGCTTTGGTGCAAGTACAGGAAGACCTTCTAGAGAAGTGCAGTACTATTAAATGTGAGAAGCTCACTCTGCAAGCGAGGTTTGATAAAAAAAAATCCCATCTACATAAATAAAAGGAACAGTTGCTCGTAGAGAAACTCAAAGTTAAGGAAATGGTTCACAGGTCACTTTTCTCTGTGACAGTCATTGAATTAAAGGTTGAAGACCGAGTTCCACAATAGGTGGCACAACTCGAAGATGTAATCTAGTAGCTCCAGCAGTGCATAGTAGACTTGGAGCTCTGCACTGTACCCGAGACCCCTCAAGATGTACGAGACCAAAGGCAAGCCATTTCCTGCAACGCAATTGACAGATTAAAATCTCTTGCCTTGGAGTGCAAGAAGATGAGTAACCGGAGCTCTCAAACATATGAAAACATCACTGAGAATCTTGAGTTACGAGCATTGGAGTCACAACTCCAAGAAGCGAAGCAATACACAGATACACGACAGGCGCAGCTGAAGGCCCTATTAGTTGTAGACAGAATGGAGAGGTCTCATGAAAAATGCACATCTTAGCAGCAGATTCATATCCTTCAAAAAAAAGTGATGGAAGTCACCCAACGACTTCAACCTATGCAAGATAAGTTATGTATGTTGTTTATAGAGGTCTAGAGATAAGGAGTAGAGCTATAACAGGTCGTCCTCACAGCAGAAAAGTGCCTAGAAGGACCAGTGAACAACGTAGTGATCCAAGAGTTCACTGAATAAGAGGCCACAACAAAGAAGCAAGTTGAAGCATCTCGATCCAAGCTTGAGGTGTTTGAGGCAAAATTTCTCAGACTAGAGTGACTCAGGATGAGTCATAGGTGATTGTTGGGGGCCTGTTGGCCCTTGACCAAGTTTTTGGAATTTCTTGGTCATGATGACCTATTTTGGAACTTTGACATCCTGTCAAAGGAGGAGCGCAAGATGAAGCGGAGATCAAGGGATCTTGCCCCCCTTTTTGGGTTTTTGGGAATATGTAATGGGAAGGGGATGTCGGCCCATGGGTTTACCCATGTTTAGGCCTATTTTGTATGTATATATAGATGTCTAGGCTATATAGAGAAGTAGTGGATGATATATCTATGTGATGTAGGCTAAGTGCCAAGAGTTGGATCTGTGTGATCAAGGCTTTGTGCATTCTATGTAAGACTTGTAGCACCGAGTGCAAGTCCCTATGCGATATGATAGGAGGCTTAGTATTGTAACGCAAGGAAGAGGGATCTAGTGAGCTATGCAGATCTTCTGTCTTGTGCGGAGTAAGGATTTTGAGGCTCTATTCTTGTAATTGATTGACCGAAGACTATAAAGAATAAGATTTGGTGGATGTAGCCCTAGGAGAGGGGTGAACCACATAAATCCTTTTTTATTATGCTTTCTTCATGTTTAATGAGTTTATGTCTTCTTTTGCTAAATTTCTTTGATGTAGTTGGATAGATCTACTTGCTTTGTTCTTATTATATGTGCAAATTTTAGATCTAGATATTCATGCTTAGTGCTTGATATGCTCATTTTGATCCATTTGTATATGCTAAGTGCTTAGATACAATAGGTTAATGTGAATACTGTGAGGCTCTATTTTATTAGAGAAGTAGATAACGATTGTATATTAAGAAACCAAAGGTGATAAGTGATTTATTAAAGTGTTATAATCATAGATTTGTGTCCCATATAAGGTTGCAGACACTTGAGTCCTGCAACCACCCCTACCACTACCTCGGGTGAGACTTCATCTGCTTTGCAGGTGTTGCTGAAAGGGATAGTAGTTAGGGTTTGGTTGTTGCGTTGTTGTAGCGTTGAACCTTGGGTCTGCCCCTATGCCAACACATGTTGAGTCAGTCATAAGATAGTGGAGACCACTTGATGTCGGTTAACTTTTCCACTTACACTATCCTTCCCCTGTAGTAACTCAACGGTCGAGAATGCTCCTGAAGTGATCTTAAAATCAGACGTCTCATGTCCACTTTGGGTCTTTGGAATTCAAGACTTCAGGACTTTGGGTGAGTGTTGGTGGTAAAAATCCCAAAGAAAAACTCTCGAAGTGATGTAACTTAATTGCATCACTTTATGACATGTCACGAGCCGAGCAGCTATCACTTGTCACTTAGTTTCATGATTTTCATGTACCTTAAATGTTGATTTCAACTTGACACTTTATGTTCTCTAACTGTGACACGTGTCCATGATGACGTGGTATACTACATGTCCTTACTAACATGGTCTGCCACACGTCCTTGCTGAGGTGGTCTGTTGACCAATAGCCTTGATCCAATGGGGCTTGTATGTCCTCCAAATCCAATGATCCTTATTTACTTTGGATTTTCGGGCTTCATGTATTTTACATCTCAAACTTTCTGGAGCGTATCCTCCTCACAAATTTAGATCTGAAATAAATGTTGTTCATCGATCATGAAATTATATAGATGTCTCGATCTATCAGCAATGCACCTCTTCTAGCTTATCCTGTCCTTCCACTTTGAAATGATCTGATGGCTGACGAAAATTTTCATTTCTGGAATTTCAAATCTCAGACTTTCTGGAGCGTAACCTCCTCGCAACTTTAGACTCGAACCAAATGTTGTTCGTTGATCAGGGTCTTAGATCAACGTATTGATATTTATCCAATGTATTTTTTCTAGATTATCATGTCCTTCCACTTGAAAGTGATCTGGCATTTGTGAAGAATATTGAAGCAGATCCACGATCAAGGATGATTGCGGAACCACGAATTGCGAGTGATTTAACTCATCACCCAAACTCCACAATTGGAAGTTGTGCAATGTTGGTGAGTTAACCAAAATAATTGATCTTTGAATCTATAAGGTCATATGATCCTGATTAATTGAAGGATTGGAACACGCACGATGTTTAATTCTCCATTCAATCTCTGTAATTCATCCCTGCCATAGATTTGGTGATTGCGCATCTGAGGGTCACGATTTAATCTGACTTAAACTCATTGTTTTTTGGATCAACCGCAGTCGTAGATATTTGAAGCTATGATATCTAAAAATCTAGTCAGATTGTGGGATTGTAACTGGTGAATATTTTAATTCTTCTTTCACTCCCCGCAATTCATCCATGTCGTTGATCGGGTGATTTCGCATCAACGATCATGATTCGATCTGAGTTTCATTCATGCCATACCTATTGTTTCAACGCGACATCTCTTCTGAGATTTGATCTCTACATTTTCTAACCCTTCTGATATTTTATCATAGGAACATTGTTGATTCTATCGTGATCAACAATAATCACGAATTTCTTCATACTGATATACTGTACAATGCAATTTTCCTTCTAAGCTTTGATCTTCATAATGTTTGCTCCTCTTCCTGAGCTTGTGATTTCGATCTCTGCATACTGTTTAACATATTTTATTGACTGATATATTGTTGACATCAATGATAATCTCATCTATGATAGTTCATCATTAACAACAGATCATCACATCGACTGTTGACATCAATGACAATATGTCCAACAATATACCCCTTTGTCATTGAGGGAAAAATACTAACTTCATATACAAAAATCCCCCTGTGATGATTATTTCCTCTTATCCAGTTTTGATGCTTTCCTCTTATGAAGTTTTCTCTCCCACTTTGACATCAATGGAAAAGGGTTTTTTCTCCTGTGGTAAAGCTCTGTATGTTACTGACCAAAATCGGAATGTGGGTAACTCTTTCTACAGTCATGTTCTACCTGTCATAGCTTAATGACTCCCCCTATCAATATGCTCTCTCTCTACTTCTGACTACTCTCCCCTTGGTTTCTAAAAAGGTATCTCTTGTTCACAAGGTTTCTTCCCATGTTAATTTACTAACTTCTTATCTCAGTTGATTAGGATTTTTGTGTTTCAAATGAGTAGTCTTCTTGATACAAATTTTTGTAGTTATCTAGTCTTTTCATAACTTAATCTAATTAATTTCTTATTTACTAACCAAAACTTCCCTTGAGTTTTTACTGACTATTCTCCCCCTTTGTTTCTAAAAGGGTATATTTTTCTGACAGGGTTTCTCCTCTTGTTATCTCTACAGGATGTCATGTACCTCATTTTGTACATCAGAATGTTGCTTCTATGTATGTTGTTGTCCTACTGGAACACTACGCAATTGTAGCCCATCTTATTCAAACAATTATTGGATCTGCCCATTGGTTCTCATCGGTCTCTAACCAGATGTATCCATATTTATCCAAGATGCTTCTTTACTGTACATTACTCTAAAGTTGTCTGAGACAACTTTATACTATTCTTGTCACATGACTGCAATTCTTTTTACAACAATTAACTTCACTCATGTTCACTTGTTCGGTATTTGCTATCCACATATGTGAGTGTCCTGGTTTCTTGAATTTTATTCTCTGTCTTCTATTACTGCAACTTCATGTTTATTAAATTTTCCATTTACTCCTTTTTCCATACTGTATGAATCATTTCTCATTGACTGTTTTCTTGAGTTCCAACAGTCATATGCTTTGTGTCCATATCCATCACAAATATAGCATATAATACTGCAACAATGTGCAGTAATATGTCCAACATGATTGCAGTTCCAACATCTTATATTGTTGTTGAACCTACCAACTTGTTTTCTTTCATGATGCCTACAATCCAAGGCTTTATGACCATATTCATTACAAGAAAAACAATAACTATTAAAAACACTTTCATACCTTCTTTTATTCATCCATAAAGGTGTCTCCCTTCTGAACTTGCTTTGAGGTATATGAATAGCTTCTGGATGTCTTCCTTGATCTGATCTTCTAAATTTTGTAGCATTGTTTTTATTCTTTGGATGTGAAGAAATTGAGTCATACCTACATTCACTTTTTACAAATGAAGGAGTTGTTTCAGACCTGTCTTCATCCTTTGCAAATGAAGGACCTATGTCATACATGTTTTCATCCTTTACAACTAAAGGAACTGTGTAAGGCATTTTTTCACCTTTTACAAATGAAGGACCTACATCTGATTTCTTAGAAGTATTGATTTCTTCCTTGTTGTATCCAAGACTGGATTTTTCATTTGGTGATCTCTGACTATCCAAGAGCTCATCCAGGTTCATGGATTTGTTCAAGAACTTGATTTGGGTGTCTGACTTCTAAACCTTCTTTCTAAGATTCAGAACTTCTGCGTCCATCTCATGACAAGATTCTTCATTTTTGTCCAATTGGTTCCTTACTACCTCCTCTCTCCTTTTGGCTTCTTCAAGTTGGATTTTAAGATTGACATGGATTTCCCTCGGTTCTTTTATATCTGCAATTTTTTTTCTTGGTTCATCATTTTCCTTCTTTTCTTCTTTTGCTTGACTGATTTCATTTTCCAGTCTCTCGATTTCCTCTTCCTTTGCTTGACTGATTACATTTTTCATTCTCTTGATTTCCTCTTCCTTTTATTTTGTTAGATCAACAACTTTTTTTTTCAATATTTTGATCTCTTCTTCTTTGTTTTCTAACTGAATTTTTTGCTCAGATATGATTTATTTATTGTCTTTGAGAATTTCTTTTATTCCCAAGATATGCTTCTGATTGCTTGTCATCTTCCTTCTCCTTTTATTTTACTTGACTAATTTATTTATTCATCTTCTTGATCTCCTCTTCTTTCTCTTCTAACTGATTGTCCTGATCATATATTATCTTTTCATTGTCCCTGAGCATTTCCTTTATTTCCAAGACATGCGTTTGAATCTTTTCAAGAAATTATTTAGTGTAGTCATGAAGATAGCTATAGTTTGATTCATTATGGTCATAGAGGCATTCCCAAAGACTCCAATCAACCTTTTGTTTGGCCTTTGATAATTATTCTTCTACTTCTTCCATGCGATAAATGCTAACAGAACATTATGTTATTGTATCTGAGTCTTCTTCTTCACTTGTAGGGGAGGATTCAATATCAATGTTATTGTAATCGAGATATTGTGGAGAGTCCTTACCTTTACTGATAATTGAGTCTTCATCTTCATCCTTGATAGGAATGTCTTATGTGTCTTCACTTTTGATTTGATACATCTTTTCTAACTTCAACCATAAGTCCTTGGCATATGTGCATAGTCCTATGCTTGCCTTGACTGTATTTGATAATCCATTGAGAAGAATATTCAATGCCACTTCATTGTTCTTCCTTTCTCTTCTTTGGACTATAATCTTGGATAGATTCTTTGATGTAGTTAAATCCCAGGGCTTGCCTACTACTGAATTCCAAAATCTAGATCCTTTTGACTTAAAATACTCTTTCATACTTTCTCTCCATGAGGAATAATTAGTTCCATCAAATAAGGGAGCTTCAATTGCAGAGAGAGACATCTGTCCACCCATTTTAGGATCTACCTTCCAGTGGTCAAACTATGTTGAAGGAACTCCCTATGATACCAATTGTTGAACACACCACCCACACTAAGAGGGGGGGGGGGTGAATTAGTGTGTGGAATATTTCTAAATTTTCTTCTTGTTACAAGTTAGCAATTAAAACATATTTGAACAGATTAAGAACAATCAAATCATAATCACAATGGACACAAAATATACCAGATGTTTGTATATAATTTATATGAATATATGTGAATATAATAATAAATATTTTCCCAGCACCAACTAATTTGTTTCAGCACCAACCGAAGTAAGGAGCACCAACTCCTCGGAGAGCATCAACTCTCAAGCAAGACCCATCTTCCTGATAGAACATAGTCTATCCAACTAGAGTTCATTCAACTCTAGTAACAATGATCCATTATAGAATCAGTCTATCTCATGATCAGAGGTATACCATAATCTCTCATCACTTCATTTCATCTTCTCTCTAAAATTTGCGCCTTCTTCACTTTCACTTTTCTCTGATATGTTCCCTCCTTCTTCACTTCTAAATCTCTCTTATATTTGCACGACCCTCAGGTCCTGATCTGCCTCGTTCACTTCACAAGCCAATATTAATCAACAAGCATAATTTCAAGTGAACTAATCATGGTTTTTTTTATACTTGTTTATACTCAAAACTTGCTTAATTTATTGAGTCGACTTGTGCAACAAGTTATAACTAACTTTTTCATTTACAATAAATTTTGGGACCACCAGAGATCATCAATATGGGTCTTCAAAATTACACCTGGCATCCCCTTTCCTTTCACAAATCAATCACATTCATGGATATATTTTCTTTGTCTCTGTGATAACAGATATCAGGGCTTCCTTCAAACCATGTTCATATGATCAATGGCGTAGAACCACATGCTTAACAATTTAAGTGATGCATTGCATTCTTCCCTTTAAATCTCTTTATCATATGACCAATGTCATTGCCCAGATGCTAGGCGAGATGATCTCTTGAGTGTTTATTGATTCAATGGTCACGATTCAATCTCCCGATGAGATGGACGATTGTCGGGACTTCGAGTATTCATGACTTCCAACATTTCAATAGATTAGATGGTTCACATTATATATTATAACCATATCAATGGTTATATTTGATCCTTACATCTATCCTTCATTGCTTAAAATCAAATGACCAGGAATTAATCAAGCAATGAGATGGATGGCCACCTTTTACTTCGTGACTTCATTTATTATGCTTACAGTATCCTTCTAGTGTGTTTTGATCAACGATTGAGAATGTTGTTGAATGTTGGATCAATGGTCGAGATCTCCTTCAGGTCACCTTTGGATATTTCCTCCATACGTCAATATTCTGAAGCTAACAAATGGTTGACCTGTGTCCCTCTCGAATTAATGGTCGAGATCTCCTACGGGTCTCCAAACTTCAGAGATTTCAAATCTCAACCCGTTCTTTCCTCCATCGTGATCACCTGTTAAGATAGTCATAAGATGGTGGAGACCACTTTCTGTCAATTAATGTTTCCACTTACACTATCCTTCCCCTGTAGTAGATCGACAATCGAGAATTCTCCCGAAGTGATCTTCAAATCGGACACCTTGTGTCCACTTCGGGTCTTCGGCATTCAAGACTTCAGGACTTTGGGCGAGTGCTGGTGGTAAAAATCCTGAAGAAAAACTCCCAGAGTGACCTAAAATACTTTCATCACTTGATGACATGTCACGAGGCGAGCAACGGTCACATGTCACTTAGTTTCATGATTTCCACGTACCTAAAATGTTGATTTCAACTTGACACTTGTCGTTCTCTTACTGTGCCATGTGTTCATGCTAATGTATGTTGTTGACATGCTCTACTGCATGTCCCTACTGACATGGTCTACCACACATCCTTGTTGATGTGGTTTTCTAACCAACATTCCTAATCCAACGATCCTCATATGTCCTCCAAATCCAACAATCCTTATTTATTTTAGATTTTCGGGCTTCGGGTATTTCACATCTCAAACTTTCCATAGCATAACCTCCTCGCAAATTTAGATCCAAACTAAATGTTGTTCATCGATCATGAACTTAGATCAATGACTCGATCTATCAGCAATGTAGCTCTTCTAGATTATCCTATCCTTCCACTTTGAAATGATCTGACGGCTGACAAAAATTCGCATTTCGGGAATTTCAAATCTTAGACTTTTTGGAGTGTAACCTCCTCGCAACTTTAGACCCGAACCGAATGTTGTTCATTGGTTATGTTATTATATAAATGACTCAATATTTATGCAATGCATCTTTCCTATATTATCCTGTCCTTCCACTCAAAAGTGATCCAATGGTTGTGAAGAATCTTGAAGAAGATCCATGATCAAGGATGATTTTGGAACCACTAATTGCGAGTGATTTAAATCGTCACCCAAACTCTGCAATTGGAAGTTGTGCATTTTTGGTGAGTTAAACACAATCATTGATCTTAAAATATATGATATTGGATGGTCCTGACTAATTATGAGATTGGTACAAGAACGATGTTTAATTCTCCTTTTAATCTCCGTAATTCATCCTTATCGTAGATTTGGCGATTGCGCATCTGACGGTCACGATTTAATCTGACTTAAAATCATTTTTTTTTGGATCAACCGCAGTCATAGATCTTTGAATATATGAGATATGATGATCCAGACAGGTTGCAGGATTATAACTGATGATTATTTTAATTTTAATCTCGCTCCCCGCAAATCATCCCTGTCGTTGATCGGGCGATTTCACATCAACGATCATGATTTGATTTGAGTTTCATTCATGCCATACCTATTATTTCAACCCGCCATCTCTTCTGAGATTTGATCTCTTCATTTTCTAACCCTCCTGATATTTTATCATAGGAACATTATTGATCCTATCGTGATCAACAATAATCACAAATTTATTCATATTGATATATTGTGCAATGCGCTTTGTCTTCTGAGCTTTGATCTTCATACTGTTCACTCCTCCTCCTGATCTTGAGATTTTGATCTCTGCATATTGTTTGACATATTATGCTAATTGATATACTATTGACATCAATGACAATATCATCTCTTATAGTTCATCATTAACAACATATCATCACATCGACTGTTGGAATCAATGACAATATGTCCAATATGCACAATTGAGTTCTTTATACTATTGGCTAGGAATGAGGTCTGATGTGAAGAATTTCACAGACAGATGCAGATTCTGCCAATATGATAAAGGACAACAATATAACACTGGATTGTATCAACCATTTCATATTCCAGACAGGTCGTGGGATGCTATAAGTATGGATTTTGTTCTGGGATTGCCAAGAAACCAGAGAGGGAGTGATTCAATATTTCTGGTGGTTGATAGAATTTTGAAGATGGCACATTTCATATCGTGTTAGAAAACCAGTGATGCTACTCACATAGAAAATTTGTTTATCAGGGAGATTGTGATATTGCATGACTTACCCAGAAGTATAGTTTCAGACAGATATACTAAATGTTTGGGACACTTTTGGAGGACCTTGTGGAAGAAGATGGGGACAAGTTTGTATTTCAGTTCATCATATCATCCGTATATCGATGGATAGACTGAGGTAGTGAATCAAAGTTTAGGGAATATTTTAAGGATTTTGATCACTAAACATAACAGTCAATGGGATCAAATTCTGCCCCAAGAAGATTTTGCATATAACAACTCACCGAATAGGAGTACTAGTAAGATTTCATTACATATTGTATATGGGATGCATCCAAGAGGAATTTTTGAATTGAGATATTTGGGATGAGATGAATTTCAAAGTGTAGGAGAAGAGGAATTTTCTGTAGAAATGCAGAAGTTGCATGATCAGATCAAAGGACATCTACATAATAACAACCCAAAATATAAAAACATAGTATACCAGAGGAGAAGAGAGGTGAATTTTGAAATTGGAGATCAAGTCTTAGAACCCCTAAGGAAGGAAATATTTCCAAAGGGTAAATGTAACAATTTGAAGATGAAGAAGATAGGACCTTGTAAGATCCTCAAAAATTTTTCTGCAAATGCTTATGAGATTGAACTGCCAGAGGACATTGGAATATCGCCAATATTAAATGTAGAAGACTTATACCCTTACAGGGTGGATGATACATAAGGGATAGATGATTGAGAGGATATTCAGTGGATGCGACAGATGCGCATAGAAGAGAAGCCACAGATAGAGAATATTTTGGACCAGAGGATTGCAAAAAATACCAAGAGAAATTTGTATTATGAGTATCTAGTTAAGTGGAAAGATCCTCCAATAGAAGATTCCAGTTGGATAACTAAGAATGATAGCTAGAAGCATGGAAATGCATTGGAGGAGATCATGGACAGGATTCCATGAATCTTTTTGTCCAGAGGAGTATGATGCAGGAGAATCACCATCAACATTTAATGAGGCCAAGTGGAGGACAAATCAGCATCTAGCACAGGCATTCAAAGTGGATTTGGATTCCAAGGAGATCACGTCACTTAAATGTTTTGAAAATATTGTAATTAAAGGCACGTAAGATGTTGAGCCAAGAGACATTGTAAGAAATCCAGGAGATTGTAATTTATTTAATTCCCAAAGGCTTGTATAGATTTGGAGCATCGACTCATATCTATATTGTAAATTATCATTTATTTGTAATAATATTAGTGGTAGAATGATTTAATTATAATGTGAAAGAACTAGAGTAGTCACAAGGAAGGATCGATAATCCCCTCCATGTATAAATGTAATATTCCATATATAAAAAGTATGCAGAACAGAAACAAATAGCTAGAAATGGTAGATGAACAACAATATAACCAAAACCACACCACAATAATACCACAATGATACCAAATAAATACTAGGAAGATCACTCTGATTACTAAGAGCAATGTTCACTTGCCTCTTCAAGGGGGAAACCACCAGTAAAGCCAAATTCTATTACAATAATATCCAAGACAAAATTTCTCATACCCTTGAATCTTATTTATATTAAATATTTCTATCAAAAGAACCATCTAGAGGAAGATCCTTCTAGAAGCAGAAGCTTCTATTAGGTCTTCTTACATTGGACTTATTCTTCCTTATTTCTAGGCCTTATTAATATTGACCTTTATTACATGGAAATATATTATTCTACGTGAGGGGTTAGGCCCCTAGCATTTCCTCCCCCTTAAAAACATCCTTATCCTCAAGGCTTGAGATGGGAAAATTGTTGCATAATAGTTGATGGTTCCCAAGTGGCATCTGGTGGAGTTGTATATTTCCATTGGACTAACACTTCCTTGATGGTTCGCTAACGTGGATGACACTAACGTTGGTCCAAAATGTCTTGTGGTTGTAGCCAAATGGAGCTTTCCTTGTCCAACTTGGGAAGGTTTGTTTGAGTTTGGCACTTAGTTCCAATCACCTTCTTTAAGAAGGAAACATGAGAAACAAGATGGATCTTAGAATGTCTAGGAAACGATAAGTGATAGGCCACCTATCCCACACACTTGAGAATGGTATAAGGACCATAACATTTGGTTGCTAGTTTCGGACAATGGTCATCCTTGAGGGAATTTTTCTTGTAGGGTTGTAGTCATAGAAACACCTAATCTCCTTCTACAAATTCACATTCAGATCGACCTTGATATACTTGTTTCTTCATGCGATTATGGGCCATTACCAAATTCTATTTGAGGGTATGAAGAATAGCCTCTCGAACTATAAGTGTTTGGTCAACCACCTGGACCTTCGAGACACATGGAAAATATGAGAGATCTGAAGGTGGATTTTGTCCATATACCACTTCAAAAGTATTCATGCAAGTAGTTGTATGGTATGAAGTGTTGTACCACCATTCAACTAGTGGTAACCATTGATCCCACTAAGTTTTCCTTTCTTATGAAAAGCACCTCAAATATGTTTCCAAACACTTGTTGACAATTTGAGTTTGACCATCAGTCTAGGGATTAAGTTGTGTTGAGATGCAATTGGGTGCCTTGTATCTTGAACAGTTCTTGCCAAAAATTGTTGGTGAAATTTGGGTCACGATCAGAGGTAATGGAGTGTGGCATGCCATGAAGATTGAAGACCTGATCCATGAAAATTTGAGAAACATTGGATGATGTAAATCGGTGTTTAAGAGAACAAAATTGAGCATACTTGGAAATACGATCAACTACCACCATGATGACTGATTTATTTCCTGAATTATGTAAGCCTACAATAAAATCCATAGTGATATCCCTCCAAATAGAAGGTGGAATCAGAAGCAGTTGTAGTGTGTCAGAAGATTTGAATTTTTCACCCTTGTTGTGTTGACACACATCACATTCAACCACAAAATTAAGAATGTTATGTTTCATACCATCCCATAAAAAAGAACATTTGACCATGTCATAGGTTTTGGTAAACCCAAAGTGCCCCACTATGGGTGTAGCATGAAGCTCAAAAAGTATCATGGATTTAAGTTTTGGCTATTTACTTAAATAAAAATGGCCTTTGTATTGAATCTCATCATTAATCCAAGAGTACCCTGGAGAAACTGGAGAATTGGACTGCAATTGTTGTATCAGATGTGAACATTTGGGATTGTGTAGCCATTCTCGGTGAACAACTTGGAGCCAATATGGTACAATGAAGGAGAGAGAGAAAAGGGACCCTTCATCTTCATATTTTCTATAAAGTGCATCAACAACCACATTTTTTTTCCCTTTCTTGTAAATGATCTCATAATCATATCCAAAGAGCTTAGTCACCCATCTTTTTCCTTTGGGGAGGAAATGCGTTGTTCCAGAAAATACTTGAGGTTTTGATGACCTGTCTTAATTTGGAAGTGTTTCCCTAATAGATAAGGGCACCAAAGATACACGACATGCATAATAACCAACATTTCCTTTTCATAGATTGATTTTCATAAATTGCGTTTGGACAGTTGTTTGTTGGTAAAGGCCAAAGGCCGACCCTCTTGCATTAGGGTAGCTCCAATTCCTTTCCCGGAAGCATCACATTCCAGGATAAAGGTATTTATGAAATTAGGAAGGGTCAAGATTGTTAGAATATAGAAGATGGTGTGCTCATTTTACCATTGATGATACCCTCATCACCCAACCATAGGTCGAATCCACCCTTAGAGCACCTTAACCTTGACTGAGAATTACTCTGGAGCAAACCCTAGGCTAGATAGCCAAACAAGGTGTAGCGCATCTTCCTCCAAGGATAGCATGCCAACAATAGTTGATTAGATAGTCCAAACCCTAGCCAAGAGATAGTCCAAGCCAACACTGAAACTGCTAACTACATGAACTACACCTGGAGCTTTCCTCTACACATGTGCACCAAACTAGGAACTACAGTGTGCACCACTTGTTGTCTACAATTTTGAGATGCTATCAAATGAGAACTGGCACCCTGTATTTATACTAGTTCTGCCAGATTTGTTGGGGCCAACTTCTC
>JZKD02S1673872.1:98042-121758 GCA_000966675.3 Picea glauca
TCTCTTGGAGGCTAATAACCTAATATAAATTATCTTCTTGAGCCGACAAGACTTCTAGGGTTATTAGCCAACTCATTAGGGTTTTCTCTTTCTTTTTGGAGTCTTCTATTCTCGTTAGGTTCACACATGGAGGTAAATACCTCCCATATCTACCATAATTTTAACACTCCCTCCTAGCTAGGGAGGTGTTACAAGTAATGGACTTGATCACAAAAACATACCATTTACTCAGTAGCATCAATATAGTCGTCTAGACTATTACATGACTAGATCATGAGGATCACCATCACCATCAGTTGCATCATCTCTCAGAACCATACTTCATCTGAGTAATTAGACATGATGTTGGATAAGTCACTCACACCATAGAGTGATACAAGACCCACTCTTATAATCTAGAGGAGTAAATGCTCTCAACCAATTTCCGTCTCGAAAATCTTTGTTCATCATTCGTCTGAATGGTGATTATTTTCAATAAATTGTTGATAGTCTTCAAGGTAGTTAGAACAGAAATAGAACACAACTGTGTCTATCCATAGTAGTACATAACTATAATCCAATGGTTCACTACCACACCAAGTAACACACAAGTACTTGATCGGCAACATATGGTTGTGAACAGTGGAACATATCCACCACAATAGTCCTCATCTATTATTATACAGTCTTCATAACAAACATCTAATAGAAACCTACATAGAAACAATGTTATGACATAAACTGATTTGTCTGGGCCAATATTTCACTCACATCTGTGAGCTCTGAAAGAATATCTACCTCAAAATAGTGGAACATATCCACTACAATAGTATATCTCTACTGTCTAGAGATAGGTAATCTCCATAACAATCATTTGATTCCATTCTGCACAGAAAATATTGTTAAAAATAAGATGAATCATCTGGGCCAATATTTCACTTACGTTTGTGAGATTTGAAAGAACATCTACCCTCATCAACAATGGGCTATCTTCCCTATTATTCTCAAACAAGGAAGAGGGATTGTTTTTTATTTCTGAGAATGGACCATTCCTCACCTTGGGCCATTCTTCCTACACTAATCAAAGTGCACCCTGGACAAAATGTATAAACCCTAAGGAATGTATGAGTCTGGACCATTCTTCACCCTGGGCCATTCCTCCTACACTAATAAAAGTGTGCCCTGGAGAGAACATATAAACCCTAAGGAATGTCTATCCTAGACCATTCCCCACCCTAGGCCATTCCTCCTACACTAATCAAAGTGCGCCTTGGAGAGAATGTATAACCCTAAGGAATTTCTGTCCCTAATTGTTGATCTTGGACCATTCCCCACCCTAGGCCATTCCTCCTACACTAATCAAAGTGCACCCTGGAGAGAATGTATAAACCCTAAGGAATGATTTTCTGGACCATTTCCTCCATTAACCACAAGAGGAAAATACTATCCTACATCAACCTCCAAAACAGACCATTCCTCAAGTTAACCACAATGAGAAATCATTGTCGAGCGAGGTGGGCCAGTCTTCTTGAGTAACCCTCAAGAAGAGAGACGGCCCTAGACCACTCCCCATGTTAACCACAATGGGAAGTCATTGTCTATGATACATCAGCAATCAGACTACTTTCCATGTTAACCACAATGGAAAGTGATTGTCCGTCAGAAGTCTCAATCCACTTTCCGAATAGGAAAGAATTTGTCCAAGATGGACTATTTTTCAATCTTTAAAGATGAATGTCTTCAATAATGTTTTCAGTGCTCCCTCCTAACTTGGAGAGTCATTTCTTCCTTTCCAAATAAGAAGGAAGTTGTTTCCACAAGCTCTGGCTTGAGTACGCAAACTATTTCATCTTGGATAGAAGATTTACTAAAATGTCTTCTTATATACTCATCTATGGAGATATGTATTGGAGAATCATTTTCTCCTTTCTAGACTTTATCATAGATAATGTAATGCTTGATTTCAAATGTACTTTAGTCTGGACCACTGTGAAGGCTTCATGTAGATATGAACAATAGAGTATATCATAGTTGGAAAACTGGAACATATCCATGTGGCACTTCTTCTGTCATCATGAGATCTGATCTACTAAGTAGTCATCTTGATGTTATAGGAAATATTCACCAAGCTTTTGCTATGCACTAGAGGTTCTCCACCAAGTTATCTTCTTCTATCTGCATACAAGAGTCTCTTTTGGTATTCCTCAAGGTCTTGAGATTGCTCTTCATACTCTCTTTATTCAATTTCTCTAGAGAACATTCTTTGCATTTGTTTGATGTAGAACTCCAACTCATGGATGTTGTGGATGATATAATGACTTATGTAGAGATAAGTCTGGTGTACTGAAAAAAGTAATCATCATAGTATTCTCCCTCCATCTGGGAGAACCTATGGTTCTAGATATTGCAATTCTTTTATTCATAAGTCTTCCATACACTGTTCTTCATCATGACTTTCAATTCTTCTGCTTGATTACTTCTAGTGAGTTCATATCAGGCTGGTAATCTTGTGATTCTTGATACAATGACTGGTTGTTCTAATTTCTCTTTCTTTCTTGGAATATTCATGTTCTTCTTCATGTTTTTCTTTAGCTCTTGGGTCCATGGAGTTTCTTATAGATTCCATGCCCTATATATTCCACTACTTCCTTTCATCATAGGATCACGAATCTTGATGGACAACTAGTAATACTTTAAGTCTTCTCTTCGAAGAAATCTTCTTCTGCGCTTGAACTGAACACATATTGTCTTTTCATGGTTGCTACCATGGATATATATATTTCATCATCTTCAATGGATCATAGGATTATCTCCCTCCTAACCCTTGCTTAATGTAAGAGTGCATATAATTGTCTCCTACGTCTGATAGAGTCCATGCTTCCATCTGCATCCTTATTGTCTTCTGCAATATATAATTGGCTCTCTTGTCTAATGGAGTCCACGCTTCCATCTTGTTGTTTTCTACAAAATGTCATGACTCTTTTTCCAATTTCTTCTTGATTGCTAATTTCTTTATGTCTTTACTTCTTCTAAGTCTCTTCGTGATTGATTTGGCTTAATACCTTCCACATGATTTGTATTTCATCCTTTCATCTGTATTATCTAATGATATTCATTTTCATCTTGTTTGTTATTTCATAGGTATATTTCTTCTTGGAACATTTTATATTTCTAAGAGATATATTTACAAGATATGTACAGACACGATGCAAACAAGATATGTATAGAAGACGAGAAGAGTGTTCTTACCTTTTAGAAGAAGAATTCTCTTCCATCTTGCTTAGTCTTCTTTGTAGGTTCCTTTTCTTCGGCAATCAATGCTTCGTGTTTCTCCTTCCTTTTTATTTATCTCGGGACACTGATTCTTGTAGTGTCCATACTTTTTACGATTGAAGCATTACACTTTTGATATGTCTTTCTCTTGATTTGGCATCCTCCTTGAGCCAAACTTCCTTTTCTTCCTGAAGTTCTTGAATCTTTTTGTGAAGGCTTGATCATCGTATTTCCTCTGGGGTTTCTCTTTTGCATTGATCCTTGATTCTTCTTGAGCACAGCGAGTAAAAAGTTTTTCAAATGTCGAATACTCCTTCCTTGTGTTCATGCTTGAGACAAATGCATCCCACATCTTGGGAAGACCATTGATTACTATGTTCACCAATTCCTTTTCCGAAATGATCTCTTCAATAGCTTGTAGTTGATCTCTTAGCTGGGATATCCTTACAATGTATGATGTTATGCTATCATCCTCATTCATATTCATGTCATGGAGCTCATTCTTTAGACTCATAACTTGTCTGATGTTTCTGACTGAGAAGAGATTTGTTAGGGCATCGTACATATTATTCGATGAGTCAATATGGGAGATGTAGGGTATCAAGTGGTCTTTTATAGAATCCACTATGATACTCATGGAATTGATGTCAACATCTTTGAACTTTTCCATATCTGCAATGTTCTGCGGTTCCTTCTCTTCTCTTTCTTCAAACTCTGGCTTCACGATATCCAACACTTTATTCTTGGCAAGGATGAGGTCAATCCTTGTCTTCCACACTCTAAAGTTAGAGGCTCCATCTAACTTTTTCTCAGACTTCATAGAGTTAGTCATGGCTACTTGACTTGGTCAAACCCTAGATTTGACCAAAAATTCAAACTTCATGTCTTGGCTTGCTGAGAGTATCAGGAGATGTGCTAGGCTAGAGTGCACTGATCTGTCCAGAGATTAGGTCAATCCCTTCACTTAAGGTGCCTCAACAAGAGGTTTAGGGTTTCTATAACTGCTCCTACTAGTAACCCTAGTGGCAGTGTCTCTGGAAGATGCTTTTGCTAGTAACCCTAGTGGCAGTTCCTCAACGAGCTCAATATCCTAGCAACTATGTTTCCTTCCAGTGTTTAGAATGAATAAAGGAGGTGTGGGCCCATAACCTGTTAGAATATAGAATATAGTGTGCTCGTTTTACCATTGACGATACCCTCGTCGCCCAACCATAGGCCGAAGCCACCCTCCAAGCACCTTAACCTTGACTGAGAATTACTCCGAAAGCAATCCCTAGGTGTAGCACATCTTCCTCCAAGACAAACAAGGTGTAGCGCATCTTCCTCCAAGAATAGCGCACCAACAATAGTTGATCAGATAGTCCAAACCATAGCCAAGAGATAGTCCAAGCCAACACTGAAACTGCTAACTGCAGCAGCTGCACCTGTAGCTTTCCTCCACACGTGTGCACCAAACTGGGAACTTCAGTGTGCACCACTTATTGTCTGCAATTTTGAGATGCTATCAAATGAGAACTGGTGCCCTCTATTTATACTGGTTCCACCATATTTGTTGGGGCCGACTTCTCTTTGTAGATATGTGTCTGTTCAGTATATTATTATTATTTATGGACAACTTCTTCTCTTGGAGGCTAATAACCTAATATAAATTATCTTCTTGAGCCAACAAGACTTATAGGGTTATTAGCCAACTCATTAGGGTTTTCTCTTTCTTTTCAGAGTCTTCTATTCTAGTCAGGTTCACACATGGAGGTAAATACCTCCCGCAGCTACCACAATATTAACAAGGACTGGAGTGGTACACATGGCCATCTTCAAGGTTTGAAAATCTTGAGTAGTTGTTGGACCCCAAGTGAAAGAATTATTTTTAAGGAGTGCAGTGAGAGGTGCCACAATCTTTCTATAATTCTTCACAAACTTGTGATAATAACTTGTTAAACCCATAAATCCACACAAGCTCTTGAGAGTATTGGGGTGACGCCAATCTTTCATAGCTTCAATCCTTTTAGGATCCACCCTAACATCGTCCTTGCCAACAAGATGACATGCCAAATGGGTAGAATTCATGAAGAAATTTAATTTTTTTATTAAGTATATTAGTGGAAGAAATAACAAAGTTTCATATTCTTTGAGTAGGAGATGTTTAATATTGCAGGCATTCCAAGTGGAGACATAGGGATTTGAACACCTCAAAGAGATGTATAAAGAAGACCTGGATTTCAAGGAATTGTATGAAGCATGTGAGGACCCTTTTCTAAGAAAAAAAAATCAATGGATGGAGTATTTGATCCAACACAAACTGTTATTCAAGGGAAGTCAATTGTGTATCCTACAATCCTCAAAGAGGGACACTTTTCTAAAGGAGAAACATAGTGGAGGATTGGTTGGACATTTTGGCCATGATAAAATGTATGCACAATTGAGTTATTCATACTATTGGCCATGAATGAGGTATGATGTGAGGAATTTCATGGACAGATGAAAAATCTACCAGTATGCTAAAGGAAAGAAATAGAACACTGGATTGTATTTACCATTTCCTATTCCAGACAGGTCGTCGGATGCTATAAGTATGGATTTTGTTATGGGATTGCCAAGAACCCAAAGAGGGAGTGATTAAATCTTTGTGGTGGTTGATAGAATTTCAAAGATGGCATATTCATACCATGTCACAAAACGAGTGATGTTACTCACATAGAAAATTTGTTTTTCAAGGAGATTGTGAGATTGCATGGGTTACCTAGGAGTATAATTTCAAACAGATATACTAAATTTGTGGGACACTTTTGGAGGACCTTGTGGAATAAGTTGGGACAAGTCTGTATTTTAGTTCATCATATCATCCGCATATTGATGGATAGACTTAGGTAGTGAATCAAAGTTTAGGGAATCTATTAAGGATTTTGATCACTAAACATAACAGTCAGTGGGATCAAATTCTGCCACAAGAAGAATTTTCATATAACAACTCACCGAATAGGAGTACTAGTAAGAGTTCATACCAAATTGTATAATGGATGCATCCAGGAGGAATTTTCGAATTGAGATATTTGGGATGAGATGAATTTTGAGGCGTAGGAGCAGAGGACTTTGTTGTAGAAATGCAGAAGTTGCATGATCAGATCAAAGGACAACTACAGAATAGCAACCATAAATATAAGAACATAGTATATAGAGGAGAAGAGAGGTGAATTTTGAAATTGGAGATCAAGTATTAGAACCCCCGAGGAAGGAAATATTTCCAATGGGGAAATGTAACAAGTTGAATATGAAGAAGATAGGACCTTCTAAGACCCTCACAAAATTCGCTACAAATTCTTATGAGATTGAACTTCCGGAGGACATTGGAATATCGCCAATATTTAATGTAGAAGACTTATACCCTTATAGGATGGATGATACAAAAGGGATATATGACCAAGAGGAGATTCGGTGGAAGCGACAGATCCACATGGAAGAGAAGCCACATATAGAGAAGATTTTGGACCAGAGGATTGCTAAAAATACCAAGAGAAAAAATTATTATGAGTATCTGGTTAAGTGGAAAGATCATCCAGTAGAAGATGCCAGTTGGATAACTAAGACTGATATCCAGAAGCATGGAAATACATTGGAGGAGCTCATGGATAGGATCCCATGAATGTTTTTGTCCGGAGGAATATGATGTAGGAGAATCTCCATCAACATTCAATGAGGCCAAGTGGAGGACAACTCAGCATCCAACACGTGCATTCAAAGTGGATTTGGATTCCAAGGAGATCGCATCACTTTAATGTTTTGAAAATATTGTAATAAAGGCCCGTAATATTTTGAGGCAAGAGACATTGTAAAAAATGAAAGAGATTGTAATTTCTTTAATGCCCAAAGGTTTGTATAGATTTGGAGAATCGACTCATATCTATATTGTAAATTCTCATTTATTTGTAATAATATTAGTGGTAGAATGCTTTAATTATGATGTGAAAACACTAGAGTAGTCATAAGGAAGGATCGATAACCCCCTCCATGTATAATTGTAATATTCCAGATATAAAAACTATGCAGAACATAAATAAATAGCTAGAAATGGGAGATGAACAACAATATAACCAGAACCACACCACAATAATACCAAAATGATACCAGAATAATAATAGGAAGAGCACTTTGATTACTGAGAACAATGTTTTCTTGCCTCTTCAAGGGGGAAACCACTAGTAGAGGAGAACTCTATTACAATAATATCCAAGACAAAAGTTCTCATACCCTCGACTATTATTTATACTAAATATTTCTATAAAAAGAACCATCTAGAGGAAGATCCTTCTAGAAGGGAAAGCTTCTATTAGGTCTTATTACATTGGACTTATTAATATTCTTCCTTATTCCTAGGTCTTATTAATATTGACCTTTATTACATGGAAATATAGTATTCTACCTATGTGAGGGGTTAGGTCCTTGACATTTCGTCCCCCTTAAAACTCTCCTTGTCCTCAAGGCTTGATATGGGGAAATTGTTGTAGAATGGTGGATCATTCCCATGTGGAATCTGCTAGAGTTGTATCTTTCCATTGGACTAACACTTCCTTGATGGTTCACTAATGTGGACGATGCTAACTCTGGTCCAAAAATTATTGTGGTTGTAGCCAAGTGGATCCTTCTTCATCCAACTTGGGAAGGTTGGTTTGAGTTTGGCACTTAGTTCCAATCACCTTCTTTAAGAAGGAAACATGAAAAATAGGATGGAGCTTAGAATGAGTAGGAAACTCTAAGTGATAGGCCACCTATCCCACACACTTGAGAATGGTATAAGGACCACAAAATTTTGGCACCAGTTTTGAGAAATGGTCATCCTTGAGGGAATTTTTCTTGTAGGTTTTCAGTTGCAGAAATACCTGATCGCCTTCTGCAAATTCACATTCAAAGCGCCCTTCATCTACTTGTTTCTTGATGTGATTTTGGGCCATTACCAAATTCTCTTTAAGGGTATGAAGAATATCCTCTTGAACTATAAGTGTTTGGTCAACCTCTTGGACCTTCAAGGCACATGGAAAATATGAGACAAATGAAGGTGGATTTTTTTCATATACTGCTTCAAAAGCATTCATGCAGGTAGTTGTATGGTATGAAGTGTTGTACCACCATTCAACTAGTGGTAACCATTGATCCCACTACATTTTCCTTTCCAATACAAAAAACCTCAAATATGTTTCCAAACATTTGTTGACAATTCCAGTTTTCACATCAGTCTGGGGATGATAAGTTGTGTTGAGATGAAATTGGGTGCCTTGTATTGCCAAAAATTGCTAGTGAAAGTTGGGTCGCGATCAGAGAAAATAGAGTGTGGCATGCCATGAAGCTTGAAGACCCGATCCATGAAAATTTGAGCGATAATGGATGTTGTAAATGGGTGTTGAAGAGCACATAAATGAGAATACTTGGAAATACGATCAACTACCACCATGATGACTGATTTATTGCCTGATTTAGGTAAGCCTACAATAAAATCCATAGAGATATCCCTCCAAATAGTAGGTGGAATCAGAAGCAGTTGTAGTGTGTCAGGATATTTGAATGTTTCACCCTTTTTATGTTGACACACATCACATTCAACCAAAAAATTACGAACATCTTGTTTCATACCATCCCCAAAAAAAGAATGTTTGACCCTGTCATAGGTTTTAGTAAACCCAGAGTGCCCCGCTATGGGTGTAGAATGAAGCTCAGAAAGTACCATGGCTTTAAGTTTTGACTGCTTACTTAAATACAAATGACATTTGTATCGAATATCATCATTGATCTAAGAGTACCCTGGAAAAACTAAAGAATTGGACTGCAGTTGTTGTATCAGATGTGAACTTTGGGGATTGTGTAGCCATTATTGGCAAACATCTTGGAGCCAATATGGTACAATGAAGGAGAGAGAGAAAAGAGACCCTTCATATTCATATTTTCTGGAAACTGCATCAACAACCACATTGTTTTTTCCTTTCTTGTAAACGATCTCATAATCATATCCAAAGAGCTTAATCACTGTTTTCTTTTTCTCTAGGGAGGAAATGCGTTGTTCCATAAAATAATTGAGGCTTTGATGATCTATATTAATTTGGAAGCATTTCCCAAATGGATGAGGTCACCAAAGATACATGGCATGCATAATAGCCAACATTTCCTTTTCATAGATTTATTTGTCCAAATTGCATTCAGACAGTTGTTTGTTGGTAAAGGCCAAAGGCCAACCCCCTTTAATAAGGACAACTCCAATTCCTTTCCCAAAAGCATCACATTCCAAGACAAAGGTCTTTGTGAAATTAGGAAGGGTCGGGACTGGAGTGGTGCACATGGCCATATTCAAGGTTTGAAAAGCCTAAGAAGTTGTTGGAGTCCAAGTGAAATAATTCTTTTTAAGGAGTTTAGTGAGAGGTGCCACAATCTTTCCATAATTATTTACAAACTTGTGATAATAAATTGTTAAACCCATAAATCCACGCAAGCTCTTGAGAGTATTGGGGTGATGCCAATATTTCATAGCTTCAATATTTTTAGGATCCACCCCAACGTCGAACTTGCCAAGCAGATGACATGAGAAATGGGTAGAATTCATGAAGAATTTTACCTTTTTTATTGAGTATATTAGTGGAAGCACTAACAAAGTTGCATATGCTTTGAGCAGAAGATGTTTGATATTGTGGGCATTCCAAGTGGAGACATCGGGATTTGAACACCTCAAGGAGATGTATACAGAAGACTTGGACTTCAAGGAATTGTATGAAGCATGTGAGAACCTTTTGCGAAGAGACAGAAATCAATGGATGGAGTATTTGATCCCAGAAAAACTATTATTCAATGGAAGTCAATTATGTATCCTACAATTCTCAAAGAGGGACAATTTTATAAAGGAGAAACATAGTGGAGGACTAGATGTACATTTTGGCCATGATAAAATGTATGCATAGTTGATTTCTTCGTAATATTGGCCAGGAATGAGGTCTTATGCGAATAATTTCATGGGTAGATGTAGAATCTACCATTATGCAAAAGGAAAGAAATAGAAAACTAGATTGTATAAACCATTTCCTATTCTAGACAGGTCATGGGATGCTATAAGTATGGATTTTATTCTGGGATTTCCAATAACCCAAAGAGGGTGTTATTCAATATTTTTGGTGGTTGATAGAATTTCGAAGATGGAACATTTCATACCATGTCACAAAACCAGTGATGATACTCACATACAAAATTTGTTTTTCAAGGAGATTGTGAGATTGCATGGGTTACCCAGGAGTATAGTTTCAGACATATATACTAAATTTGTGGGACACTTTTGGAGGACCTTGTGGAAGAAGCTAAGGAAAATTTTGTATTTTAGTTCATCATATCATCCACAGATCGATGGATAGACTGAGCTAGTGAATCAAATTTTAGAGAATCTGTTAAGTATTTTGATCACTGAACATAACGATCAGTGGGATCAAATTCTACCCCAAGAAGAGTTTGCATATAACGACTCACCGAATAGGAGTACTAGTAATATTTCATTCCAGATTGTATATGGGATGCATCCAAGAGGAATTTTTGAATTGAGAGATTCAGGACGAGATGAATTTTGAAGTGTAGAAGCAGAGGAATTTGTTGCAGAAATGTTGAAGTTGCATGATCATATCAAATGACAGCTACAAAATAGCAACCAGAAATATAAGAACATAGTATACCAGAGGAGAAGAGAGGTGAATTTTGAAATTGGAGATCAATTCTTAGAACCCCTAAGGAAGGAAATATTTCCAACGGTGAAATGTAACAAATTGAAGATGAATAAGATAGGACCCTATATGATCCTCACAAAATTTGTTGCAAATGCTTATGAGTTTGAACTACAAGAGGACATTGGAATATCACCAATATTCAATGTAGAAGACTTATACCCTTATAGGATGGATGATATAGAAGGGATATATGATTGAGAGGATATTTTATGGAAGAGGAAGATGCACATAGAAGAGAAGCCACATATAGAGAATATGTTGGACCAGAGGATTGCTAAAAATACCAAGAGAAAAATTTATTATGAGTATCTAGTTAAGTGGAAATATCAACCGATAGAAGATGTCAATTGGATAACTAAGAATGATATCCAAAAGCATGTAAATACATTGGAGGAGCTCATGGATAAGAGTCGATGAATATTTTTTTCCAGAGGAGTATGATGCAGGAGAATCACCATCAACATTCAATGAGGCCAAGTGGAGGACAACTCAGCATCCAACATGTGCATTCAAAGTGGATTTGGATTCCAAGGAGTTCGTGTCACTTTAATGTTTTGAAAATATTTTAATTAAAGGCCTGTAAGATTTGAGGAAAGATCCATTGTAAACAATCCAGGAGATTGTAATTTCTTTAATGCCCAAAGGTTTTTGTAGATTTGGAGCATCGACTCATATATATATTGTAAATTTTGATTTATTTGTAATAATATTAGTGGTAGAATGCTTTGATTATGATGTGAAAGAACTAGAACAGTAAGAAGGAAGGATCGATAAGCCCCTCGATGTATAAATGTAATATTCCATATATAAAAGTATGCAGAATAGAAATAAATAGCTATAAATGGAAGATGAACAACAATATAACTAGAACCACACCACAATAATACCAAAATGATGCCAGAATAATACTAGGAAGAGCACTTTGATTACTGATAGCAATGTTCACTTGCCTATTTGAGGGGGAAACCTCCAATAGATCAGAACTCTATTATAGTAATATCCAAGAAAAAAGTTCACATACCCTCGACTCTTATTTATACTAAATATTTCTATCAAAAGAACCATCTAGAGGAAGATCCTTCTAGAAGCATAAGCTTCTATTAGGTCTTATTACATTGCACTTATTCTTCCTTATTGCTAGGCCTTATTAATATTGACCTTTATTACATGGAAATATATTATTCTACCTACATGAGGGGTTAGGTACCTAACATTTCCTCCCCCTTAAAAACATCCTTGTCCTCAAGGCTTGAGATGGGGAAATTGTTGCAAAATGGTGGATGGTTCCCAAGTGGCACTTGTTGGAGTTGTATATTTCCATTGGACTAACACTTCCTTGATGGTTCTCTAATGTAGACGATGCTAACGCTGGTCCAAAAATTCTTGTGGTTGTAGCCAAATGGAGCCTTCTTCGTCCAACTCGGGAAGGTTGGTTTGAGTTTGGCACTTAGTTCCAATCACCTTCTTTAAGAAGGAGACATGAAAAATAGGATGGATCTTAGAATGACTAGGAAAATATAAGTGATAGGCCACCTATCCCACACACTTGAGAACAGTATAAGGACCATAAAATTTGGGCGCCATTTTCAAACAATGGTCATCCTTGAGGGAATTTTGCTTGTAGGGTTGCAGTCACAGAAAAACCTGATCTCCTTTTGCAAATTCACGTTCAGAGAAACCTTCATATACTTGTTTCTTCATGTGAATTTTGTGCCATTACCAAATTCTCTTTGAGGGTATGATGAATATCCTCTCGAACTGTAAGTGTTTGGTCAACCTCCTAGGCCTTCAAGACACATGGAAAATATGAGAGAACTGAAGGTGGATTTTGTCCATATACCGCTTCAAAAGGATTCATGCAGGTAGTTGTATGGTACGAAGTGTTGTACCACCATTCATATAGTGGTAACCATTGAGCCCACTGAGTTTTCCTTTCTGATGAAAAACACCTCAAATATGTTTCCAAACACCTTTTGACAATTTCAGTTTGACCATCAGTCTGGGGATGATATGTTGTGTCGAGATGCAATTGGGTGCCTTGTAGCTTGAACAACTCTTGCTAAAAATTGTTGGTGAAATTTTTTTCATGATCAGAGGCAATAGAGTGTGGCATGCCATGAATCTTGAAGACTTGATCCATGAAAATTTGAGTGACAATGGATGTTGTAAATGGGTGTTGAAGAGCACATAAATGAGCATACTTGGAAATACGATCAACTACCACAATGATGACTGATTTATTGCCGGAGTTAGGTAAGCCTACAATAAAATACATAGAGATATCCCTCCAAATAGCAGGTGGAATTAGAAGTGGTTGTGGTATGTTAGGAGATTTGAATGTTTTTCCCTTGTTGTGTTGACACACATCACATTTAGCCACAAAATTGTGAACGTCATGTTTCAGACCATCCCAAAAAAAAGAACGTTTGACCCTGTCATAGGTTTTGGTTAACCTAGAGTGCCCTGTTGTGGGTGTAGCATGAATCTCAAAAAGTATCGTGGATTTAATTTTTTATTTTTTACTTAAATATAAATGACCTTTGTATTGAATCTCATCATTGATCCAGGAGTACCCTGGAGAAACTGAAGAATTGGACTGCAATTTTTTTATCAGATGCAAACTTTGGGGATCATGTACCCATTCCTCTCGAACATCTTGGAGCCAAGATGATACAATGACAGAGAGAGAGAAAAGGGACCCTTCATCTTCATATTTTTTGGAAAGTGCATCAGTAACCAAAATTTGTTTCCTTTCTTGTAAACGATCTCATAATCATATCCAAAGAGCTTAGTCACCCATTTTTTTTTCTCGGGGGAGGAAATGAGTTGGTCCATAAAATACTTGAGGCATTGATGATATGTCTTAATTTGGAAGCATTTCCCAAATAGATAAGGGCACCAAAGATACACGTCATGCATAATAGCTAGCATTTCCTTTTCATGGATTGATTTGCCCAAATTGTGGTCAGACAGTTGTTTGTTGGTAAAGGCCAAAGGCCCACCCTCTTGCATAAGGATAGCTCCAATTATTTTCCTGGAAGCATCACATTCTAGAACAAAGGTCTTTTTGAAATCAGGAAGGGTCAGGACTAGAGTGGTGCACATGGACATCTTCAAGGTTTGAAAATCCTTAGAAGTTGTTGGATTCCAAGTGAAAGAATTCGTTTTAAGGAGTGCAGTGAGAGGTGCCACAATATTTCCATAACTCTCAACAAACTTGTGATAATAAATTGCTAAACTCATAAATCCACGCAAGCTCTTCAGAGTATTGGGGCGATGCCAATATTTCATAGCTTCAATATTTTTAGGATCCACCCTGACGGCAGCCTTGCCAAAACATGACATGCCAAATGGGTAGAATTCATGAAGAATTTTACTTTTGTTATTAAGTATATTAGTGGAAACACTAACAAAATTGTAGATGCTTTGAGCAGGAGATGTTTGATCTTGCAGGCATTCCATGTGGAGACATAGGGATTTGAACACCTCAATGAGATGTATAAAGAAGACCTGGATTTCAAGGAATTGTATGAAGCATGTGAGAACCCTTTGCTAAGAGACAGAATTCAATGGATGGAGTATTTGATCAAAGACAAACTGTTATTCAAGGGAAGTCAATTGTGTATCGTGTAATTCTCAAAGAGGGACAATTTTCTAAAGGAGAAACATAGTGGAGGATTGGCTGGACATTTTGGCCATGATAAAATGTATGCATAGTGGAGCTCTTCATACTATTGGCTAGGAATGAGGTCTGATGTGAATAATTTCATGGACAAATGCAAAATCTACCATTATGCTAAAGGAAAGAAATAGAATAGTGGATTGTATAAACCATTTCCTGTTCCAGACAGGTCATGGGATGCTATAAGTATGGATTTGGTTCTGGGATTTCCAAGAACACAAAGAGGGAGTGATTCAATATTTGTGGTGGTTGATAGAATTTCAAAGATGACACATTTCATACCGTGTCACAAGACCAGTGATTCTACTCACATAGAAAAATTGTTTTTCAAGGAGATTGTGAGATTGCATGGGTTACCTAAGAGTATAGTTTTAGACAGATATACTAAATTTGTGGGACACTTTTGGAGGACCTTGTGGAAGAATTTGGGGACAAGTTTGTATTTTAGTTCATCATATCATCCGCAGATCGATGGATAGACTGAGGTAGTGAATCAAAGTTTAGGGAATCTTTTAAGGATTTTGATTACTGAATATAATAGTTAGTGGGATCAAATTCTTCCCCAAGAAGAGTTTTCATATAATGACTCACCAAATTGGGGTACTAGTAACAATTCATTCCAGATTGTATATGGGATGCATCCAAGAGGAATTTTTGAATTGAGATATTTGGGAAGAGATGAATTTCGAAGTGTAGGAACAGGGGACTTTGTTACAGAAATGCAGAAGTTGTATGATCAAATCAAAGGACAGCTACAAAATAACATCCGTAAATATAAGAACATAGTATACCAGAGGAGAAGAGAGGTGAATTTTGAAATTGGAGATCCAGTCTTAGAACTCTTGAGGAAGGAAATATTTCCAAAGGGGAAATGTAACAAGTTAAATATGAATAAAATAGGACCTTGTAAGATCCTCAGAAAATTCGCTACAAATTCTTATGAGATTGAACATAAAGAGGACATTGGAATATCACCAATATTCAATGTAGAAGACTTGTACCCTTATAGGATGGATGATACAGAAGGGATAGATGATCGAGAGGAGATTCAGTGGAAGTGGAATATGCACATAGAAGAGAAGCCACATATAGAGAAGATTTTGGACCAGAGGATTGCTAAAAATACCAAGAGAAAAATTTATTATGAGCATCTGGTTAAGTGGAAATATCATCCAGCAGAAGATTCCAGTTGGACAACTAAGACTGATATTCAGAAGCATGGAAATACATTGGAGGAGCTCATGGAAAGGATTCCATGAACATTTTTGTCTATAGGAGTATGATGTAGGAGAATCGCCATAAACATTCAATGAGGCCAAGTGAAGGACAACTCGGCATCCAGCGCATGCATTCAAAGTGGATTTGGATTCCAAGGAGATCACGTCACTTTAATGTTTTGAAAATATTATAATTAAAGGCCCATAAGATTTGAGGCAAGAGCCATTGTAAACAATCGAGGACATTGTAATTTCTTTAATGCCCAAAGGTTTGTATAGATCTGGAGCATCGACTCATATATATATTTTAAATTCTCAGTTATTTGTAATAATCTTAGTGGTAGAATGCTTTGTTTATGATGTGAAAGCTCTAGAGTAGTCAGAAGGAAGGCTCGATAAGCCCCTCCATGTATAAATGTAATATGCCAGATATAAAAAGTATGCAGAACAAAAATAAATAGCTATAAATGGTAGATGAACAATAATATAACCATAACCACACCACAATAATACCAAAATAATACTAGGAAGAGTAGTTTGATTACTGATAGTGTAATATCCCTAAGGCCGAACCCAATTGAAAATGTAAATATAAATATACATAAGTTGGTGAGCTGATTTGATATCATTTTGGTATGCACATTCCATGGTGTAGAACGCGCAGGTACTGCACAGTAAAAGGAGGAAGTGTGCACATTCTGGGATACCACGCGCAACATCTTAAGTGTGTGCAATGTAGAGGCCAAGGAGCCTTGTGTATCTGATATGTTTTATAGGCTGGTGAGCCAGTATTATAAGAAAGGATTCTTATGTTTTGATTAGGCTAGAGAGCCTAGATGTTAAAGGCCAGTGCACCTATTTTTGTACATATCTCATATTTAATATAAAATACATCACTATGCGCAGACCGACCATGATAAAAGAGATGGGGGACTAAACTCCACTAGTTAGGGAAAGGGAAGGAGCTAATTTAAGGAATATTATATTAATATTTCTTAAATCATAAAGTATGGATAATTATGTTATCCTAAGTTCTAAAGATGGAGAAAAGTGGGCCAAAGTATCTTCGAATATGATAAGTGTCAAGTTGGGGGCATGCATACATATTGTTGGGACTTAGCTCATTTTGGTAACTTTTCTATCATGGGGACCATCATCTTTTCCTGATTCATCCGTCACTGAGATAGATAGTCAATCATCCAGGAGGAGGGGAGACATTGAGCTATAATTTGTACCTTCATGACTTTACCTTAACCCGTATCCAGAGCCTTTTGTTGGGTAACTGTTAGCTTGGGACTGGTATTGAAGAAGTGGGTTGTCAAGCCCATGGGATATTGAAGAGGTGGGTTGTTAGGCTCATGAGCAATTATCTGGGTGAGAGAATTGTTGAGGATTGATTTCAAAAGGTGTTGAACTACAGCTATAGGGCTCTGAGACTTCATATCTGGCCTGTTGCTGAAGCCCTGGAAGGGAAGTGGGGCAGCCAAGGGACTGTTGAGCAGGGAAGGGGCACACTTCCTTGGGTGGGACAGGCATGTGGGGAATGAGGGACCGTAGGCTGTTAGTTGAGTGAGCACTTGAGATAGAGTCTTTCTTGTTGTTCATGAGCCTTTAGCCTGGTTAGGAACCCTTTACTCAGATGGATTTTAGTCCCATCTCGTGGATGAATCACTATTGAGAGTGATGAATAGTGTGGTCTAACGCTGGGAGGTTCGTGGAAGGTCTACATGTAGTTGGTGATATTCTGACAAAGATAAGTGTCAATTGTGTGATTAATTTACATGTTGCATTTGTATTCACGTTTTATGTTTATGGGTTTATCCTATGCATGATTATAGTTGTTTGTATGCTTATGGGTATTGCATGTATATGTTTACTACTTTTTAGTGTGAATCCATGCATTTACATAGCATATTTGTCTGTTCATGTTTTATTTATATTAAGCTTCTGCAAGAGTTTTGTGTGTGCATATGTTTTAATTGCATGCAGTTAGAAAATTATATGTGACATAACTTAGTTAGAATGTTCATCATGTTATATTATGTTCTGCATAGAGAACGGATGTGTTCTCCAGCGTAGTGTGCCCCAGCATGAATGGTCGGGGACATTACAATTGGTATTTGAGAACGAAAGAGTGTTCTAGAGTAGCATGGTCTAGCCTGTATCAGGATGGGAATGTTACAAAGACAGTTTTAGAGCTAAGTAATTTGTCTGAGGAGTGGCTTTTCCTTGGCCTGTGTGAGGCCGAGGTGTGTCACAAATTGGTATCAGAGCTTCAGTTTTCAACACTGAGCCTAAATGGGTCGAGTAAGTTGAGTTGAAGAAAAATGTCACAAAGGATTTAATTCGAAGTGGCCAAATTTCAGTTGTAGAGCGTCCATGGAAAAAATTAACAGTAACTGGGCAAAAATGTGGAAAAGCCCCAATTTTTGTGGATGGATTCATGAGAAAATGGAGAAATTCAACCAAGTGATGAGATATTGCTGATTTAATATATGTTCTAGCAAATTCGAACCTAGAATTGGTCGAATTTGAAGTTACAGTGAAGCCATGACAGATGGAGCAGAAAAGGTTAGCATACAGGTACTGCACAGAAAATGTTAGCGTGCAGATACTGCGTGGAAATGTTAGCGTGCTTGAGCGTGCGGTAAATTGTGGTGTCGCTTGAAATAATATGGTGTGTGGGTGCACGCACTAAATTTGGCATTGCACAGAGTGCACACGCATAAGAAGGTGTGCACAGTGTACACACACACAATAAGGGCATGTAGGGTGTATGCAGTATTGGAAGAGCGCAAAGGAGTTTGGTTGGTGCACACACAATATGGGTATATGTTGTTGCACGATAGTTTAGTATGTGTGCGCAGAGTATTGATGCATGGTGGGGGTTATTGAACTTTGGCATGGTGAAATTCATAGAGATAAATTCATTTGGAATATCAGTGTGTGATACAAAAACTACGCGCAACGGGTAATAGTGCAAGAACAAAAACTACGCACGGTAGTTATTGGTGCACGACACAAAAGTGCGCGCATGTTATTGGCGCGAAAAAAAAGTGATACACAATGTTTGTAAAGTGCACGAAGCAAGATTTAACTATGATGTTGTAGCACATGGAAATTACAGGAGCATAGATTGAAATTTGTGTGCGCGAAGTTGTTTGAAGGGGGAAGAATAGAAAAAATAGCGAAGGGTAAACTATAAGACCCCGACTAGCTCCATAAAGCCATAACTTTATGCTCAAGACTCATAATTGAGAATGTGAGCAGGCGTTGGAAAGGCATTGGATAGTGGAATATAATTATCCACCCAGAAAATTGATTTGGGAATTCAATTTTTCAGGAAATCAGAAGAAAGGTTTTTGATAAATTATTGAACCAAAATGGTTCATATTTTTCATAAAATTGTTGAAACAGTCAGTCTGACAAGTTTTTTTGGCTACACATTTTGCAGAGTTAACAACAAATAGAATCAGATCAAGACTAGTGCAAAGTCCATAGGAATGGAAGAGGCACAAGGGAATTATAGTAATCAAGATGAAGTCAGAGGGATGGATGTCCATTTGAGCATTGAAGGAACAAACTCCAATGGACATGGTGAAGAAAGGGATGAAAACATAAATATGGCAGAGACCATTAAAAATTTACAGAAGGATGTTTAAGGCCATAAAGATGATAATGAAAGGCTTATGAGAGCCAAGGAGAAGCAAGATGACTTCAACATGAAGTTATTGGAGATCTTGAACATAATAGAAAAGAAATTGGATAAGGAGAGTGGCTCGAGCAAATCGGGAAGTCACAAGTATCATGATGAGAAAAGAAAAACAAGAAGTGTTAGTAGGCATCACCACCACTCCCCAGGGAATTACAATAAGAGATCACACAACAAATCAAGTCCATCCCCTGTCAGAAAGTATGAGAGGTCTGGGGTGGATGAAATGGGAGGAGAAATGAACAAAATCAAACCTCCTACATTTGATGATGAGCACGAGAAGGATGAATATGCAGAGACATGGTTGTTGGGCATGAGAAAGTATTTTCAATTGCATAATTATTCCTCTCATGCAGAGGGTAGAATTTCCATCTATCAACTAAAAGGAAAAAAATCCATGTGGTGGGATCATCTTGTGCAGGTGCATCACATCAAAGAGAAAAGTGTTACTTGGAGAATATTCAATAAGTATTTTGAGAAGAAATACTTGACTAAGAGATACTATGACAAGAAAATGAAAGATTTCTTTGAAGTCAATCTTGGGAGTATGACAATTGAGGAATATGAGATAAGGTTTCTAGAACTATTGAAGTATGTTTCTTTCATCAAGGACGAGACAGTCAAAATTCAAAGGTATTTGAGTGGATTTCCATCATTTATCAATGACAAAATACAATATGATGATCCCAAAACATTGGAGGAGACCATAAGGTGATCTAAATGCCTATGTGATCAACAAAAATCAAGGCCAACATTCCAAAAATCTTGGGAAGACAAAAACAAATTCAAGATGGATCAAAGGAAGAAGGGGTTTAAGCCACCATTCTTCAGAAATAGTCCACAGGGACAACAAACTCTTGAGGAACCCATAATGATGGACACGAGAAATCAAAGGCCAAGGCAGCCACCTATTCAATGTTGGGGTTGTAAAGGGGATCACATGTTCATATATTCTCCTCACAGAGGTGAAAAAGGGAGGATTGTTCATAATGTACAGCAAGATGAAACAGTGGAGGACATGGGTAGAAAGATACCCAAGATCTATGCATCCCTAGACAACAAGCAATAAGAATACCAGTCACATATGATTGAAGTGGAAGGTATGATCAACAACCAAACCATTGATATTTTAATTGATTCAGGAGCTAGTCATATATATATAGATCCTAAGGTGGTGGAAATTTTTCATTTTCCAAGAAGCAAGCATGGGAAATATCGGTTGGTGTAGCTGTCTACAAGGGCCAAAAGAAAAGTTAATGAGATGGTTAAGTCATGTATTATTGACATGAATGGAATGAACACCCAGGCATATTTGAACATCTTGCCTTTAGGTTCCTATGATTGTCTAATTGGGATGGATTGGTTGGACCAACAACATGCCATCCTAGACTTCCATAATAAATCATTTACTTGCTTGGATGAGGAAGGGAAACTAAGGAAAGTGCAGGGAATTCCCATAGCAGTAGCCATAAGAGAGATTTCAGCATTGCAGCTGAAGAAATGTTACAAAAAAGGGTGTCAAATAATTGCAGCTCATTTGGCAGAGACACCTAGAGATAAGGTTCCAAATTTGGAAGATTATGCAGTCCTAGAAGATTTTGAAGATGTTTTCAAGGAGGTACCAAGACTACCCCCAAGGAGGGACATTGATTTCTTTATAAATCTAATGCATGTAGCAGCTCCAGTATCAAAGAATCCTTACAGAATAAGTACACCAGAGATGAAGGAGTTGCAAATGCAACTTGAAGAGCTTCTGAAGAAGGGGTATATACGCCCAAGTGTGTCACCTTGGGGTGCCCCTGTCTTGTTTGTGAAGAAGAAATATAGAACATTAATATTGTTCATTGATTTCAGAAAGTTGAATAAAGTGAATGTAAAGAACAAGTATCCTCTGCCAAGGATTGATGATATTTTTGATCAATTGAAGGATGCAAAGATATTTTCAAAGATAGATCTTAGGTCAGGATACCATCAAGTAAGGATTAAAGAGGAAGATATCAACAAGACCGATTTTAGGACAAGGTATGGTCATTATGAGTTTACAGTGATGCCATTTGGGTTATCAAATGCACCAATTGTGTCATGTGATTAATGAATGGTGTTTTCCGAGAATATTTAGACAAGTTTGTCATTGTCTTTTTGGATGACATTATCATATATTCCAAGTCAGAAGAATATCATGAACATCATTTGAGGATGGTTTTGCAAGTATTAAGGGAGCATCAATTGTATGCCAAATTAAGCAAGTGCTCATTTTACCAGAAGAAAATTCACTATTTGGGGCACATCATTTCAAAGGATGGGATAGCACTGGACCTTGAGAAGATAGAATCCATTAGAGAATGGCCAATGCCAAAGAATGTGACAGATGTGAGATCATTCATGGGCCTTGCAGGATACTATAGGAGATTTATAGAAGGATTTTCAAAGATTTCACACCCAATCACTTCATTGCAAAGAAAGGGTGTGAATTTTCATCAGACATTGGATTGTGAAAAGAGTTTCCAACACTTGAAACAATTATTAACAAGTTCTCCAATATTAAGGATAGCAGACCCAAATGAAGACTTCATTGTATGCACAGATACATGTGAAGAGGGACTTGGTGGAGTCCTCATTCAAAATGGGTTTGTTATATGTTATGAGTCAAGGAAGTTAAAGGAGCATGAAAGAAACTATGCCACTCATGATTTGGAGTTGGAAGCCACAATACATGCCTTGAGGAAATGGAGACACTGCCTCATGGTAAAAAGGTTTGATATGAAGACAGACCACAATGGTCTGAAATATTTGATTGATCAGCCAACGTTAAATGTTAGGCAAAGCAGATGGTTAGAATTTCTAAGCGAATATGACTTTGATATAAAGCATATCAAGGGGAAAGAGAACAAAGTGGTTGATGCACTTAGCAGAAGAATGCATGAAATGCATGCTACAACCATTAGCATGTATCAATCAGATTTGATACACAAAATTTTAGAGGTTGCCAAATCAGATTTACAATACAAGGATTTAGTGGAAAAATTACAGCAAGGTAATTTGCAGCAGAAAATTGAAGAAAACAAGCTGGATGAGGATGAAATTCTCATATACCAGGGTAGAATTTATGTACCAAATTCTTAGGAATTGAAAAATCTGATACTGAGGGAAATTCATAATGTGCCTTATGCTAGGCACCTAGGATATCAGAAAACTATTGCAGCTGTCAAGAGCCAATATTATTGGCTAGGCATGAAGAAAGAGGTTGTTGATTTTATTGCCAGATGTTTGGAATGTCAAAATGTAAAGGTTGAGCATAGACGCCCAGCTGGTTTTTTACAGCCATTACACATTCCTGAGTGGAAATGGGAAGTAGTAACCATGGATTTCATTACCAAACTTCTCAGAACGAACAAACAACATGATTATATCATGGTAGTGGTGGATACGCTTACTAAAGTTGCCCATTTTATTCCGGTTAAGCTCACTCACAAGGCAACGAACATTGATGATGTTTATATGAGGGATATTGCTAGGTTACATGGCATACCTAAGACAATTGTGTCTGACAGAGATCCAAAATTTACCTCAAAATTTTGGAAGGGATTATTTAATGGATTTGGAACAAATTTGAATTTTAGTACAACTTATCATCTAGAAACAGATGGAAAAATAGAGAGGGTGAATCAAGTGATTGAGGATATGTTGAGGATGTATGTGATGGATAAACCATCAAAATGGGAAGACTACCTACACTTGGTAGATTTTTCTTATAACAATGGGTACCAATCATCTCTAAAGATGAGCCCTGTTATCACTGAAATTTCGTCTGCACATGGCAACAAGAACTCAACATCAACAAAACAACAATGAAGTCACTCATGGCACTGAATTAATTTCACGGCACTCAAGAAGGGAAAAAACTATACAAAGTAAGCAAAAATTGAAGGACGCTTTACATCAGCTTGATGCGCGCGCACAGGCGCGGGACAAAAATGTGTTATGCGTGCATGCGCGCCCTGTTGATTAAGGTTGGTTGTCATTGATGTCAACCCTTGAAGAAAGACCCATAGCACAAAGTTTTGGGAAATGGACCCAATAGTGTTTGATGTAAATATGACTTATTATTGTC
>JZKD02S1673872.1:121768-138145 GCA_000966675.3 Picea glauca
CCGTCTTCAGCCACGGGATCAGCGTCCCGCCGCCTACATCATGACTATCTCTGGGCCACTTTTTACCCGGAGCCCCCGGGGCACCTTTTTTCCACATCATGGCCAGGTACGCACATGCATTGTCACAATTGTCAAATACAAGCTCATACCTTTGATACTCTTCAGATATTGTTCACTTTGGGTATTTGGTTGTTATGTGTGCAGGTACTTTCTCATCGGTCATCGACATCATCCCTTCAGGTATATATTCAGCACTGGCATGTAGTCTATCCCACTGAATTGCACTTACATTTCCAGTCACACCCTCTGATATTAACCTTTAGGATCCTCATTCCTGGCTCTGCAGTACCCAAACCTCCATTTGCATCTGCGGTACTGCAACCCAGTAGCATTCTCACCCACATGATTTGTCCCATTCATAGCACCTTTTTGCACTTTTGACACTCATGTTGTTCTTCATTACCCTTTAGGGATGGGAGTCCCCGTAGTCTTACATCATGTTGCGAATCAACCACATACTTCTTCTCCTCATTCTTCTAGCTTCCCATATGGACTCCCAAATCATCGCTTTATGGTTATGTTCTTTTTTACCTGCACCTCCACAGGATCATGAACCCCCCATTTCATCCACCATCAGTTTGCCCATCTGTAAACCTATCTCCATTTCACCAACCTCATACAGAAACTCGCCAATGGGGCCCCCACCCTTAATCAGTTTCCCATGACAATTCTTCCCTCCTTGGGGCACGCATTTCACACTGGGGAACCCGTTTCTGTATTTGTACATTTCTCCCCAAAATTATTTATTATTTATTATTTATTGTACAAACACCTTTATTTTCAGTCATTACATTCTTTGTCGTCACTGTTGGCGATCTACTCTCTTTTTGGCCACACGCAACCCATGTCACCCTTGGTTGGAGCATTACTTATCATTTACCCTTGCCGACATCGTCCATATCTTCAGAGTACCCGACAGGTCAGTTACCTCTACCCTCTGACTTTGTTCACCTTGTCCCACCTTTGGAACAACTCAGCACCAGTCCTGTCGTCCCCCTGACACTCGACCTTGTTACACGGTTGCGGCCACTGTTTTCCTCATACATCCTCCAGCCAAGGGAAGTCTTGAGTCATCCCACTTCTTGACTTCGTCCATGTATCTCTTCCACCTCCTCACTTCAGTAGATTCCACGGAGCACCTTTTTCACTTATGGGAGTCGCGTCCCCCTTTTGTCGACATCAGCACACTTTTCCAGAAGCGCGACAGTATCTTGATTCTCATTCTCCTTTTTCAATGAGGATCTCGGATGGCACAGGGGGAAACACCATTGCTCCCTGTTGTCGTTGGCCCCCATAACATTTGACGCCAACACTTTCTCATGTTATGGTGGGTCTTACTTTGCGACTGTTGCAGTCATTTTGGTCCTTTGCCGAAGACCTCTGAATGTGGTAGGGCCATCAATGCCCACATCATCATTGCTTCTTATGACAACGATCATTGCCTATTATTCAGAGTATGTTCCTTTGTAGAATTGTCTTCTGCCTTTATCATTACCGCCCCTGAGGGCGCTGCAGTTGTCTACACCAACATTTCCGTCATATTTTTTCAGAGTTACATCACATGAGCATGGGGCATGCCCGCCTCATTTGTACACAATTGTATATTCTGTTCTCCGCACATCTCTCAGACGATCGAGATACTGGTTCCTTTTCTTTCCAACAGATCGCTCTAAAGGGTCCCACTCTTGCTTTTTTTTACAACCACACAGTAGAAGAAACATTGATGGATTTCGGCTATACGTTTGCTCCTAACCTCATCCATCAGGGGGCATCTGTTATCACTGAAATTTTGTCTGCACATGGCGACAAGAACTCAGCATCAGCAAAACAACAATGAAGTCACTCATGGAACTGAATTAATTTCACAGCACTCAAGAAGGGAAAAAACTATACAAAGTAACCAAAAATTGAAGGGCGCTTTACATTAGCTTGATGCGCGCGCACAGGCGCAGGACAAAAATGTGTTATGCGCGCATGCGCACCCGACGTGCGACTGTCCACACAAAAAGCCATGCATCTGTTAATACGGTGCATTAATTGCCTAGGTCGGCCTCTCAACCACCTACGGACCGGCCCCCAAAGTGATTTGACCCTCAGATCAGAGTCGGCTCTACAAATTCGGTGATTAATGAACCCCAATGTGCCCCTATTCACACCGGGAAAAGGTTACCAGACCGCCATTGAAACTGCTATAAAAAGATGTGAGGACTCATTGTTTCAACAGGGAATTTGAAGCATCGTTACGTTGTCCAGATGATTCAGAGCTCAATCTTTGACAAGCAATTCATCAGTAGTGTAACCCAGAGTTCTTTCATCACTCAGTTCATTTCTATTCAGTTGTAAGGAAAGCGTTGTGTTGAGGGCCCCGAAGAGCCTTCCACTGGAGAGAGAAGGAACCCCTGGTCCCTCTCTTCTGCGTGCGCTTTGGTTTCAATAAAGCACCTGCCTGAAACCTTTGATGACACTTGTGTCCGATGTTTAACACCTGTGTCTGATGTTTAATGTTCCTTGTCTATTTTTGTAATGTTATTTGCTTTCAGTTCGTAGTTAGATTATAGTTTGTTTCTGTTTCTGTTAACCCTTTTGCTCCACAACATCCTGTTCTGCCTTGCCAAGCCCAACAACGCATGCCAACGTTCCTATTTTTTCTCACCCGGTGACGATTCGAACGTGAACAAGCCCATTTGAGGCACTTTATGGCAGAAAGTGTAACACATCGGTAAGATGGGATAATCCAGCAAATAGAGCAGTGGTTGGGCCAGAATTGCTCAAGGAAATGGAAGAGAAAATGTTGAAAATAAAAATAAAAATTAAAGGTTGCCCAAGACAAGAAGAAAATCTATGCTAATAAGGGAAAAACTCATAGGGAATTTAAATTGGGCAACCATGTATTCTTGAAAGTGAAAGGCAACAGAAGTTCCTTGAAGTTGGGAAATTGTTCAAAGTTGGCAACTCACTATTGTGGGCCATTTGAAATCCTATAAAGGATTGGTCCAGTAGCTTATATGATTGCATTTCTTGCATCTATTTCTATTCATAATGTATTCCATGTATACTTGCTAAAGAAATATATTCATGATGCTAATCATGTTATTGATTGGAATGTGATTCAAGTGGAGCAAGAAGGTGCTTTTCAAGTGCGTCCGGTGCACATTCTGGACCAAAAAATTAAACAGCTTCGGAATCGAGCCATAGGGCTTGTAAAGGTCCAATGGACCTGGTACGGTCCTAAGGATGCAATGTGGGCAAAATACCCGCATATTTTTTAGGATTTTGAAATTTAATTGTACATGGGTAAATGATGCACTGAGGACAGTGCATAAATAAGGGGAGGGGATTGTAATATCCCTAAGGCCAAACCCAATTGCAAATGTAAATATAAATATACATAAGCCGATGAGCTGATTTGATATCATTTTGGTATGCACATTCTATGGTGTAGCGCGCACAAGTACTGTGTAGTAAAATGAGGAAGTGTGCACATTTCGGGATACCGCACATAGCATCTTAAGTGCATGCGATGTAGAGGCTAGGGAGCCTTGTGTATCTAATATGTTTTATAGGTTGGTGAGCCAGTATTATAAGCTAGGATTCTTATGTTTTGATTAGTCCGGAGATCCTAGATGTTAAATGCCAGTGCACCTATTTTTGTACATATCTCATATTTAATATAAATTACATCATTGTGTGCATACCAACCATGATAAAAGAGATGGGGGACTAAACTCCACTAGTTAGGGAAAGGGAAGGGGATAATTTAAGGAATATTATATTAATATTTCTTAAATCATAAAGTATGGATAATTATGTTATCCTAAGTAGCTTCCAACATGACAAGTGTCAAGTTGGGGGCTTGCATACATATTGTTGGGACTTAGCTCATTTTGGTAACTTCGCTATCAAGGGGACCATCATCTTTTATTGATTCATCTATCAATGAGATAGATAGTCAATCATCCAGGTAGAGGGGAGCCATTGAGTTATCATTTATATCTTCATGACTTTACCTGAACCCGTATCTAGAGCCTTCTATTGGGAAACTATTAGCTTGGGAGTGGGATTGAAGAAGTGGGTTGTCATGCCCGTGGGATATTGAAGAGGCGGGTTTTCATTCCCATGGGATATTGAAAAGGTGGGTTGTCAGGCCCATGAGCAATTCTCTGGGTGAGAGAATTGCTGGGGATTGATTTCTGAAGGTGTTGAACTACAGTTGTAGGGCTCTGAGATTTCCTATTCGGCCTGTTGTTGAATCCCGGGAAGGGAAGTGTGGTAGCCGAGGGATTGTTGAGTAGAGAAGGGGCACACTTTTTTGGGTGGGACAGGCATGTGGGAAATGAGGGACTATAGATTGTTAGTTGAGTGAGCACCTAAGATAGAGTCTTTCCTATTGTTCATGAGACTTTAGCCTGGTTAGGAACCCTTTAGCCAAGTGGAGTTTAGTCCCAAATCGGGGTGACTCATTGTTGAGAGTGATGAATAGTGTGGTCTAAGGATGGGAGGTTCAGGGAAGGTCTGCACATAGTTGGTGATATTCTCACAAAGATAAGTGTCAATTGTGTGATTAATTTACATGATGCATTGCTATTCACATGTTATTTCTATGGGTTTATCCTATGCGTGATTATAGTTGTTTGTATGCTTATGGGTATTGCATGTATATGTTTACTGCTTTTTAGTGTGAATACATGCATTTACATAACGTATTTTTCAGTTCACATTTTATATATATTAAGATTCCGCAAGAGTTTTGTGTGTGGATATGTTTTAATTGCATGCAGTTAGAAAATTATATGTGACATAACTTAGTTAGAATGTTAAGCATGTTACATTATGTTCTACACAGAGAACAGATGTGTTCTCCAGCGTGGCATGGCCCGGCATGAATGGTCAGGGATGTTACAATTGGTATTTGAGCATGAAAGAGTGTTCTGGAGTAGCATGGCCTAGCCTGTATCAGATTGGGAATGTTACAAAGACGATTTCAGAGCTAAGTAAAGTGTCTGAGAATTGGCTTGTCCATGGCTTGTGTGAGGTCGGGGTGTGTTACAGATAGCAATGTTCACTTTCTTCTTCGAGGGGGAAACCACCAGAAGATCAGAACTCTATTACAATAATATCCAAGACAAAATTTCTCATACCCTCGACTCCTATTTATAGTAAATATTTCTATCAAAAGAACCATCTAGAGGAAGATCCTTCTAGAAGAAAAATATTCTATTAGGTCTTATTACACAGGACTTATTCTTCTTTATTGCTAGGTCTTATTAATATTGACCTTTATTGCATGGAAATATAATATTCTACCTATGTGAAGGGTTAGGTCCCTAACATTTCCTCCCCCTTAAAAACATCCTTGTCCTCAAGGCTTGAGATGGGGAAATTGTTGCAGAATGGTGGATGGTTCCCAAGTGGCATATGTTGAAGTTGTATCTTTCCATTGTACTAACACTTCCTTGATGGTTCACTAACGCAAACGATGCTAACGCTGGTCCAAAACTTCTTGTGGTTGTATCCAAATGGAGCCTTCTTCATCCAACTTGGGAAGGTTGGTTTGAGTTTGGCACTTAGTTCCAATCACCTTCTTTAAGAAGGAAACATGAAAAATAGGATGGACCTTAGAATTATTGGTAAAAGCTAAGTGATAGGCCACCTATCCCACACACTTGAGAATGGTATAAGGACCATAAAATTTGGGCACCTCGGAAAATGGTCATCCTTGAGGTAATTTTTCTTGTAGGTTTGCAGTTACAGAAACACCTGATCTCCTTATGCAACTTCACATTCAGAGAGACCTTGATCTACTTGTTTCTTCATGCGATTTTGGGCCATTACCAAATTCTCTTTGAGGGTACGAAGAATAGCCTCTAGAACTGTAAGTGTTTGGTAAACCACATGTACCTTCAAGACACATGCAAACTATGAGAGAAGTGAAGGTGTCTTTTGTCCATATACTGCTTCAAAAGGATTCATGCAGGTAGTTGTATGGTACAAAGTGTTGTACCACCATTCATCTAGTGGTAACCATTGAGCCCACTAAGTTTTCCTTTTTGATGAAAAACACCTCAAATATGTTTCCAAACACTTGTTGACAATTTTAGTTTGACCATCAGTTTGGGGATGATAAGTTGTGTTGAGATGCAATTGGGTGCCTTGTAGCTTGAACAATTATTTCCAAAAAATGCTGGTGAAAGTTGGGTCATGATCAGAGGCAATAGAGTGCGACATGCCATGAAGCTTGAAGAATTGATCCATGAAAATTTGAGTGACAGTGGATGTTGTAAATGGGTGTTGAAGAGCACAGAAATGAGCATACTTGGAAATATGATCAAGTACCACCATAATGACTGATTTATTTCCCGATTTAGGTAATCCTAAAATAAAATCCATAGAGATATCCCTCCAAATAGCAGGTGGAATCATAATCGGTTGTAGTGTTTAGGAAGATTTGAATTTTTTGCCCTTATTTTGTTGACACACATCACATTCAACCACAAAATTATGAATGTCTTGTTTCATACCATCCCAAAAAAAAGAACGTTTGACCCTGTCATAGGTTTTGGTAAACCCAAAGTGACTCACTGTCGGTGTAGCATGAAGCTCATAAACTACTATGGATTTAAGTTTTGACTATTTACTTAAATACAAACTACCTATGTATTGAATCTCATCATTGATCCAAGAGTACCCTGGAGAAACTAAAGAATTGGACTGCAAATGTTGTATCAGATGCGAACTTTTGGGATTGTGTAGCATAATAGCCAACATTTCCTTTTCATATATTGATTTTCCCAAATTGCATTCGGACAGTTGTTTGATGGTAAAGGCCAAAGGATGACCCTCTTGAAAAAGGAAAACTCCAATTCCTTTCCCGAAGGCATCACATTCTAGGAAAAAGGTCTTTGTGAAATCAGGAAGGGCCAGGATGGGAGTGGTGCACATGGCCATATTCAAGGTTTGAAAATCCTGAGAAGTTATTGGAATCCAAGTGAAAGAATTGTTTTTAAGGAGTACAGTGAGAGCTGTTGCAATCTTTCCATAATTATTAACAAACTTGCAATAATAACTTGTTAAACCCATAAATCCATGCAAGCTCTTCAGAGTATTTGGGTGAGGCCAATCTTTCATAGCTTCAATATTTTTTAGGATCCACCCTGACGTTGGCCTTGCCAACAAGATGACCCAAGTACTCGACTTATGAGGTACCAAAAGCACATTTAGATTGCTTGAGGAAAATTTGGTGTTGATAGAGTAGATGGAGAACTCAATCCACATGAGCAAGATGGGTTGTCTAGGTTTTACTATAGATGAGGATATCATCAAAGAAAACTAATAAAAAATGACGAAGAAAAGGACGAAAGACATGATTCATGAGGCTTAGGAAAGTGGAGGGAGAATTACACAAGCCAAAGGGCATGACAAAAAACTCATAGTGGCCCTCATGAGTTCTAAATGTAGTCTTAGGAATATCAACCTCTTTCATATGGATCTAGTGGTAGCCAAAACGAAGATCAAGTTTAGTAAAGAAATGGGCACCACTCAATTCATCCAAGAGGTCATCGATGACAGGAATGGGAAATTTTTATTTAATGGTGATTTTTTTGAGGGCGTGGAAGTCAGGAAAGATGCACCAAGAACCTTATTTCTTAAGGACCATGAATACAGGTGAAGAGTAGGGCCTCATACTAGGGCGGATAACACCTTCGTTGAGCAGGTCTAGAACAATTTTCTCAATTTCATTTTTTTGGGAAAAGGGGTGATGATAGGGACGAATATTGGGAGGAAGGTTTCCTAGGACAAGGGGAATGGAATGATCATGAACACCATGGGAAGGAGGAATTTCTTGGGGAGTGGAAAAAACCACTTGATGTTTAGAGAGGATGGATTGGAGGTCCTGTGTCACAGCGGGTGTCTCAGTTTCTTGTATGGTATGGAGTTGGGAAATAATTCTAGAATGACCTTTTTTGAGCATATTTTCCATGCGATGGGAACTAATGATCTATGAGGAACCGACGGTGATGTCTTGGAACTTATATTGTTGGCCCTCCTAGTCAAATTTCATTGTTAATTTCTTAAAATCCATGAGAATGGGACCCAAAGTCCTCAGCCGGTCTGCACCCAACATAATGTCACAACCTCCCATGTCGATAGAAACCATATGATATTTCATGTGGTATTCACCAATTTGGAGACACACATTTTCACAATTCCCTCCACATTTCATGGACCCGCAATTTCCAATCATGATTTGAAAGTTATTGATTGTATGGATATAACAATTAGTTTCTTTGGAAATGTAACAATGAATAAAATTATGGGTGCTTCCACTATAAAAAAGAATGATTACCTTCCTATGCTTGATGTAACCAACTAGCTTGAGGGTTTGGGCAGTAGAGAATTCAGTGAGAGAATTTAGGAAAATGACTGGTTCTACTTTGGGAGGGTCTGAAGGATGGGTTATATCAGTGGGTTCAGGTGACACTGACACAAGGGGAGCCTCAACATCATCTTCTGAAACATCCTTCGAGATGGACATAAAAATATTTTGTTCCTTACACTTGTGTCCTGGAAAATATTTTTCATCACAATTATAACAAAGTCCTTTGAGTTGGCATTCAACCATTTCACCCCTGGTCAATTTTTGGATCTTTAGTGGAGTAGAATGAGGAGTGGGAGTTACTAGCTTAGTGCGAGTAATAAAGGAGGGTTTTCAGTTTTGAGAAGAGACAACCTGTTGTTCTTCCTTATCTCTTTTAGTAGCATCCGCCCAACTCTGAGGCCGAGCCATGAAGACATGAGAACGAATCTCATCCTTGATGCCACTAATAAAACATTCCCATAAAAAAGCATTAGAAATTCCCTCTGTACAAAAATCCAGTCACTCAAAAGAAGTTATAAAGTCTTCCACTATGCCAGATTGTTTCAACTTTGTCAAATGGCTCAAATGGTTGGTGTCAATGTCAAAGAGTTCATAAATATCTACCACAAAGTGTGTCCAAGCCACATACCCTTGGTGGACATTTTTTCTCCATTGCCACCATTGTGAAATTTCTTGATCTAGATGGAGAACACCATACCGTAGTTTGGCCAACTCATTCGTAATTCCATACAAAGAGAAATAATGTTCCATTTGAGTTACTTAGCCAGTGAGATCTGATCCATCAAATTTGGTCACATCCACATGCGGAAGGTGTAGGTCACGCTAAAAGTGACGGGGCTGAAAATTCTAGGAATGAGAGGAAGTTTCACCTTCGGTATGCAAATGTGGGCCAGATAAGGGAAGACCTACAGGGATATGCAGCTTGGTGCAGATCGTCGTAGTGACAGATTCAAGTTGGGCAGTAATTTCTAGTTTGAGGTCCTGTTTGAGTTCCACAATTGTGGCAACGATGGAGGAATGCATCTTTTGATTAATGGATGCAATATTGTCATTGAGTTATCACACTTCTTGTTGGGTTTCTATGAAATTAGAGTGCAAGGTAGTGAAGTAAGCTTCGAAGTTTTCGCTATGAGTATGGGCCATGATGACAAGAGAACACAAAAAGGGCAGGGTGGGGCCAAATAGAAAATGGGTTATGGGTGAAGTGTATCACATCGATCAGGGAAATGACTTGAATCCAATGGGGTAAATCCCAAATAAGGGTGTTGGAAGGGGGTCGAGTCCACAAGAAAAAAAAATTGTTGAAAAGTGATAGGTATGACTGCAATAAGGGTGAAGAGAGAAATCCAATGAAATGCCCAAATGATTTAACAAGGTCCCGTGGATTTATACTCTGATCTAAAGAATACTACATTGATTAAATGCCCAAATGCTTAACAGGAAGAAATGTGTAGTGATTTCGCAACTCGAATGTAGGAGACACGGTTGCAGTGCAATAGATCTTGTTTGTTTTGTTTTTGTTTATGTCCCAAGGGTTAGGTATTCAAGGTTTCTATAGACAATCATTTTCCTTGTTCTATAGCTCTCTGATATATGTGAGGGGTCCAATATTAGTACTCGAACCAATATCTCAGGGATCCAACCAAGGAGGCTAGATAGTGCCCTTAGTCATACTACCCGAATACCCAGGTACTAGAGAGTATATTCCTGAGTGATTTTCTTGGTGGCACTATAGCATTCAGGTGACCATTCGGTTTATATATGGAGGGATTCAGGAGATCTAGGTCGATTTGTATATAGGTTTTGTCTGATGCACTACCACTTGAAGGGGTACCAACAAGGGTTACAAGGGTGGCCAAGAGATGTGCGCTTAAGTACCACTTGTATTTTTTGCTTGTATGAATCCTTGAAAATGGTTTTATGCACATAACGACATATCTCTCTAGTTTAAAGATGCCGGAATATGTCTCTACCCTAAAAAAAACTTAACCCACAATTTTATGTCAAGGAAGGTGCTCTAATACCACTTGTAATATTCTAGATATAAAAAGTATGCAGAACATAAATAAATAGCTAGAAATGGAAGATGAACAACAATATAACCAGAACCACACCACAATAATACTAAAATGATACCAGAATAATACGATGAAGATCACTTTGATTACTGAGAGAAATGTTCACTTGCCTCTTAAAGGGGGAAACCTCCAGTAGAGAAGAGCTCTATTACAATAATATCAAGACAAAAGTTCTCATACCCTCTACTCCTATTTATACTAAATATGTATATCAAAAGAACCATCTATAGGAATATCCTTCTAGAAGTGGAATCTTCTATTAGGTCTTCTTACATTGGACTTATTCTTCCTTATTGCTAGGCCTTATTAATATTGACCTTTATTACATGGAAATATATTATTCTACCTAGGCGAGGGGTTAGGTCCCTCACAATAAATGTATGTAATATATTCCCAAAAGAGGTTGTTGAAGTTATTGTTATTGTTGCTGAGAGAGAGAAATTGAAGAGTGTTCGAAATCTTGTAAATGTTTTGCAAAAGGAATACAATAGAGGAGATTTGCTTCACATGTCTATTTTTTCTTATCTCTGAGTTATTTGGGTAATGTTATGTTATCTATTTTTTTTGGTTTACATACCTATGTGTGTATTTCATGGTTGAATGAATGAACCTTTGATGTTCTATAAGTTTCAATTTTTTCTCTTCTAAAATCCTGGTGCAAGGAGTGAATAGTGGCCACACAAGGAGTGTGAAGGCATAATCATTTACAGACTTGATAGCTCAAGAGATATAGAATTAATTTCATAGAGTGAGTGCAAGGAGTGAACATATACTTGTTGGAGTATAAAATATTGAGGAATAGACCCTTGCAAGGCATGTACAGGGCCAAAACTTAGTGAAGTGTTGAAAGAGTCTCAAGGAGAGCAAGTGCAAGGAGAGTGAGCGTAAGGAGTGCACAAGGGAGATTTTTCTAAGTCTCAAATCTCAGGAAGGATAGTGAGATTTAGTTCTCGAAAGGAAGGATCCCTTTTTTTGGAGGACAAGCAGACGAGAACCATTTGGGAGGAGTCATAGTTTTTCAAAACCGTTATATCTAGAGAAAAATCATGGGTGTTAACCCTTTGATTCCTTCAAACTTCATGAATTCAGAATTTTTTAGGTGTGTGTTGTGGAGGAAGTGAATTCCCCAAAGTGCCAAAGTTTGAAGTTAATATGGACCATTGGTATACGGGGGACACGTTTCCACAGATCGAGTGTGTTTGGAACTTAGCCTCTCTGGAGAATTCAAGGTAAAGTTGCAAGAGCTAGTAGAAATATCGAATCTCTGAAACCCAAAGCAGATCCTGAACGTTGGCATCAGATCCAAGCATCGACATATTGCTAGTGATTCAAGAACTCGATAGTCCAGGAAAATGGAGTCATAAAGTGTTATGGTTCGAGAACTCATGAATCCATGAAGGTCATAGTAGATCTCAACCATTTATTGAGAAGGACACGTGGATTATGGATCCATCCCATTGCTAGTTTGACACTTTGTAGGATTAAGGGTGTTGTGTCATGAAAAGTTGTGAATCCTGAAGCATAGAGTAAACGTAGGTCGTTTATCTTAGACAAGCGTCAACTATCTGATCCACCACTTCAGAGTTCATGAGTTCAGAGGTATCATGTATTGAAGTGGGTAAAACTCCTAAAGCTAGGAGTCCAGAAAACCTCTGTGAGATGTAGATCATGACATGTATTGAGAGCCACTGATCCTCGTCGTTGTTCGACTATTCTCGAGTTCAACATTCAAGAGGATTTTTGTGTGTTTTATCTGGAAATCTTGAAGCCTGAAGCTCTGAACTGTCAGATTTCCTATGGATTGAGATCTTAGCCCACGGTTTTGGCTCATGTTCACATGGATATCTCCGCTAATGTGACAAGACCCTCGCAAACGGAAATTTGTGTGTAGGGAAAAGAGAAAATGCCTATGGTGGGAAAAGAGAAAGCACCCCAGAGCTAATTCAATTCCTTTGAGAGAATGATCTTAGACTGGAAGGTTGCACAAGCCCTAGGAGTGGCAAGGGTTTTCATCAAGTGGTATCAGAGCTTGAATGTTTTCTACAGACAATAGACAAATAAGGATATTTGATCGATATCATCAAGTGGTATAACGAGAAGGGAAATTAAGCTCTGTGTGAAAAGAATATTTGGTACCATGCCGCCAAAAATACTCAGAGAGAGACCTGTATTCAATGCAATCATGGAAGAGGAAATGAGACAACTTTGTCCAAGTTTGGATGCCATGGAGACAACACAAAAAATATCACTTGAAGTTGGTGACGTCAATGAAAGTGAGAATGAATATTTAGAATAAGAAGAAGTTGTCAGGGAACAAGCAATAGAGGAGCAACTGCTGATAGTTGTTGTCAAGCTAGGAACCAGAGAAAATATGGAAGTTTCGATGTATGAAGGTAATTTAAATGTACAATAATTTCTTGACTGGATAAGTTCTTTAGAGAAGTACTTTTACTATGAGAAAATTGATGATGAGAAGAGGGTAAATCATGTCGTGACCATATTGAAGGGACATGTAGCTTTATGGTGGGACGAATTGCAAGATGACAGAAGGAGGAAAGGTAAGACCAAAATCAAGAGTTGGGATAGAATGGTAGCTAAGCTAAAGGATAAGTTCATACCCAAGGATTATCAGTTAATTATGCTCATGAAGTTGTAGAATCTAAGACAAAAAGGTTTGTTGGTGAAAGAGTACACCGAAGAATTTTATAAGCTGAACATAAGAGTAGGACATAGAGAGAATGATGAAGAAAAAATTTCTTGGTACATTAATTGATTGTGGTACGCAATCCAGGATGATATTAGCATAATGAAAATGAGAATTGTGGAAGATTCTTATTAGGTATCCCTAAAAGAGGAAGAAAAGTTGGCAAGTAAGAAGAGTCAATGGAACAAAGGAAAAAGTCCTAACACAGGAAGAGGAATCGTTAGAGAGATGTTCCAGAAACCCATAGGAGAAGTTGAAAAATATAACAATCAGATAGAGAGAGGAGGAAGTTCTAGAGGAGGACACTATGGAGGAAGAAATTATTTTCCCAGAGGAAAAGGAAGAGGTAGAGAAGGAGAAGTGAAGTGTTATGCCTATGGAAAAACAGGGCATATGTCTTGGGAATGTCCTGAGAAGAAGAATGTAGGAGGTGGAGAAGCTCACATATATGAAATACAGAAGAATAATGTGGATATAGAGATGAAGGAAAAAGAAGTGAAAGAAGGAAGATCACCCATGATGAGGAAATATCTAGTAAAGCCAGAGAAAGAGATATGAGAACCAGTCTAGAGAAATAGTTTGTTCAAAACTGCTTGGAAGACTAGAGATAGGGTATGCAAGGTGATCATAGATAGTGGTAGAACTGATAACTTGGTATCCATGGAGATGGTGGAAAAGTTGAAGGTGGAGACAATTTCACATCTAAATTCATACAAGGTGTTGTGGTTGCAGAAAGCACATCAAGTCATGGTAAGTCAGAAATGTAAATTTCGATTTAAAATAGGTGGTTATAGAGATGAATTTTTATGTGATGCCATACCCATGGATGTTTGTCATTTTTTGTTGGAAAGACCATGGAAATATCACAGGAATTTCATACATTATGTGAGGAATAATACTTATACCCTTGAGAAGAATGGGTGTAATCATATGTTGTTTCCAATAGAATATAAGGGAGTTGAAGAGGAATCTAGTCCTAGTATACTTCTCATGAGTGGGAAGGAACTCTTGAAAGAATTTAAGAAAGACCATAAATTACAGTTTGTTGTTGTAGATAAGATGAGTGTCATTCTCACAAGAACTTCTATGAATGATTTACTTGTGGAAGTTTGGGAGTTATTGGATGAGTTTTTTTATATTGTGGTGGATGAGTTACCTCACTCTTTACTTCCCATCAAGAGTACCAGCCACCATATTGACCTTATTCTAGGAGCAAGTTTGTCAAACAAAGAATCATAGATATTGACCCCTCAAGATAATGAAGAGGTCAAGGAGAAATTCCAAGAGTTTTTGGATAAAGGTTTGATTAGGGAAATATTGAGCCCGTGTATAGTACCAACTGTCTTGAGTTCGAAGAAGGATGGATGTTGGAGAATGTGCACAAATTATAGAGCCATCCACAAGATAACCATCAGGTATAGATTTCCTTTACCTAGAATGGATGATTTAATGGATTTCTTGACTAGATCTAGTTATTTTTCCAAAATATACTTGAAGAGTGGTTATCATCAGATAAGGATGAAAGAGGGAGATGAATGGAAAATAACATTCAAAACAAATCAAGCATTGTATGAGTGGCTTGGTATGGAATTTGGCTTAAAAAATGAACCAATTAGGTTTATGAGATTGATGAATGAAGTACTCAAAGTTTTTATTGGTAAGTTTGTAATTGTTTATTTACATGATATCCTGATTTTCAGTAAGACTAGAGAGGAGCATTTGAGAAATTTGAAAATGGTGTTGAGGAGGTTGCAGTGGAGAAGTTATTGGTTAATTTGAAGAAATGTTCTTTTATGAAAACAAAACTTGTGTATTTGGGGTTCGTAATCTCCTCAAATGAATTGAAGATGGATCCAGAGAAGGTGATGGAAATAAGAGAATGGACTTCTCCAACAAGCGTATTTGAAGTAAGAAGTTTTCATGGGTTGGTGATTTTTTATAGGAAATTCATCAAAAATTTCAGTAGTATTTGTGTACCCATACTAGACACCATAAAGAATTAGCATGGATCTTTTAATTGGACAAAAGAAGATGAGAAGGGATTTAGAGTGATGAAGGAAAAGATAACAAAACAACCTATTTTAGTTCTACCAGATTTTAAGAAGACTTTTTGGGTCAATTGTGATGCAAGTGGAGTAGACATTGGCATAGTTTTAAGTCAAGATAATAAGCTTATTTCTTATTTCAGTGAGAATTTGAATGATGTTAAGAGGAAGTATTCAACATATGACAAGGAATTTTATGTAGTGATTCAAGATTTGAAAAAGTGGAGGCATTATCTTATCCCAAAAGAGTTTGTTTTGTATACTGACAACCAGGCTTTGTAGTTTATAACCAGACAAGGTAAATTGAATCAGAGACATGCCAAATGGGTATAATTTATGCAAAATTTTACTTTTGTTAACAAAGTGGAGACCTTGGGATTTGAACACCTCAAGGAGATGTATCAAGAAGACTGGGATTTCAAGGAAGCATATGAAGCATGTGATAACCCTTTGCTAAGAGACAAAAATCAATGGATGGAGTATATGATCCAGGATAGAATGGTATTCAATGGAAGTCAGTTGTGTAGGATTGGATGGACATTTTGGCCATGATAAAACATATGTGTATTTGAGTTTTTTATACTATTGGCCAGGAATGAGGTATTATGTGAAGAAGTTTGTGGACAGATGCATAATCTTCTAGTATGCTAAAGGAAAGCAACAAAACCCTGTATTGTGTCAACCATTGCCTATTCCAGACAGGTCGTGGGATGCTATAAGTATGGATTTTGTTTTGGGATTGCCAAGAACCTAGAGAGGGAGTGATTCAATCTTTGTGGTGGTTGATAGACTTTTGAATATGGAACATTTCATACCATGTCACAAAACTAGTGATGTTACTCACATAGCAAATTTGTTTTTTCAAGGAGATTGTGAGATTGCATGGATTTTCCAGGAGTATAGTTTCAGACTGTTAAGCCCTAATGTTGGCTCATTACCCCTTAATTGTGGCATATTAAATTAGTAATGCTATTTTATTTATGTCGGATTTAGGCCAGTAGTTGTAATTTATATTAGTAATGTTATTTTAATTATGTCGGCTTTAGGCCATTATTTGTAATTATACCTCCTAGTCTCCTATATATACCAAGGAGACATTTTCATTTTGAATCA
>JZKD02S1673872.1:142878-174129 GCA_000966675.3 Picea glauca
AGGAGGTTGCCCCCTCGAAGAGGCTTATTATCTGAAATTATCTCTTTTTCAAGGCGTTGAGTACTTTTTCTGAGGTTTTTATATGCTATATTGATGTTTGGTTCTTAACACAGACATAGATACTAAATTTGTGGGACAATTTTGGAGGACCTTGTGGAAGAAGATGGGGACAAGTTTTCCCTTCATTTCATCATATTAACCTCAGACTGATGGATAAACTGAGGTAGTGAATCGAAGTTTAGGGAATCTTTTAAGGAGTTTGATTACTGAACATAACAGCCAATGGGATCAAATTATTCCCCAAGTAGATTTTTCATAAAACGACTCAACAAATAGGAATACTGATAAGAGTTCATTCCATATCGTATATGGGATGCATCCAAGAGGAATTTCCCAATTGAGATATTTGGGACAAGATGAATTATGAAGTGCATGAGCATAGGAATTTGCTACAAAAATGCAGAAGTTGCATGATCAGATCAAAGGATAGCTACATAATAGAAACCAGAAATATAAGAACAGAGTAGACCAAAGGAGAAGAGAGGTGAATTTTGAAATTGGAGATCAAGTGTTAACACACCTGAGGAAGAAAATATTTCCAAAGGGGAAATATAACAAGATGAATATGAAGAATATAGTAGCTTGTAATATCCTTAGAAAATTCACTACAAATGCTCTTGAGATTGAACTTCCAGAGGATATTGGAATATCGCCAATATTCAATGTAGAATACTTATACCCTTAAAGGATGGATAATATATAAGGGACATATGATCGATAGAAGATTCAGTGGAAGATACATATTCCCATAGAAGAGAAGCCACATATAGAGAATATTTTGGACCAGAGGATTTCTAAAAAAAACAAGAGAATTTTTTATTATGAGTATCTGGTTAAGTGGAAAGATCATCTAGAAGAAGATGTCAATTGGATAACTAAGACTGATATCCAGAAGAATGGAAAGAGAGTGGAGGAGCTCATGGATAGGATTCCATGAATTATTTTTTCTAGAGGAGTATGATGCAGGAGCATCGCCATCAAGATTCAATGAGGCCAAGTGGAGGACAGGTCATCATCCATCATGTGCATTCAAAGAAGATTTGAATTACAAGGAGAGCGTGTCACTTTAATGTTTTGAAAATATTGTAATTAAAGCCCCGTAAGATTTTGAGGCAAGAGCCATTGTAAACAATCCAAAAGATTGTAATTTCTTTAATGCCCAAAGGAATTGTACAAATTTGGAGCATCGACTCATATCTATATTCTAAATTCTCATTTATTTGTAATAATATTAGTTGTAGAATGATTTAATTATGATGTGAAAGCACTAGAGTAATTGGAAGGAAGGCTCGAGAATCCCCTCCATGTATAAATTTTTGCAATATATTCCCAAAAGAGGTTGTTGAAATTATTTTTATTGTTGTTGAGAGAGAGAAGTTGAAGAGTTGTTGGAACTCTTGTAAATGTTTTGTGGAAATAATATAATAGAGGAGATTTTCTTCACATTTCTAAGTTTGCTTATCTTTGAGTTATTTGGGTAATGATATGTTATCTATTTTTTGGTGTTTTCATACCTGTGTGTGTATTTCATGGTTGAATGAATGAACCTTTGATGTTCTATAAGTTTCAATTGTTTCTCTTCTGAAATATTGGTGCAAGGAGTGCATAGTGGCCAAGCAAGGAGTGTGAAGGAAGAGTCATTTATAGAATCAATAGCTCAAGAGAGATAGAGTTAATTTCATAGAGTGAGTACAAGGAGTGCGCATATACTCATTGGAGTATAAAATATGGAGGAATATCCCTTTGTAAGGTGTTCACAACACCAACACTTAGTAAAGTGTTGAAAGAGTCTCAAGGAGAGTAAGTGCAAGGAGTGCGCAGGGGAGATTTTTCTAAGCCTCAAAGCTCAGGAAGGATAGCGAGATTTAGTTCTTGAAAGGAAGGATCCTTTTTTTTTGGATGAGGAGTGGACAAGATCCATTAGAGAGGAGTCATAGTTTTTCATAACCATTATATCTAGAGAAAAAGTGCAGGTGTTAACCCTTTGAGTCCTTCGGACTTTGCAAATTTGGCAGTTTTTAGGTGTGTGTTGTGGAGGAAGTGAATTCCCCAAAGTCCCAAAGGTCAAAGTTAATGTGGACCTTTGGTAGATGGGGAACATTTGTCTGCATATCGAGCGTGTTTGGAACTTATACACTCCATAGAATTAGAGGTGAAGTTGCAAGATGGAGTAGAACTCCCGAACTTCTAAAACCCAGAGAGGATCATGACTGTTGGCGTCAGAGCCACGTGTCGACAGATTGCTAGTGATTCGGGAACCCAAAATTCTAGGAGAATGGAGGTTTAAAGTGTTAAGGTTAAAGAAATCCTGAAGGAAAGATTAGATCTTGACCATTTATTGAGAGGTACACATGGATTATGGATCCAACCCTTCACCAATTCAACACTCAACAACCATAACCTCAGTAGAAAGAATTAAGAGTCTAGATGAGGAGTGTGTGAAGTTATGTGAATAAATCACACAAAATTGGACAAAGTTGATGGAGGATCCCACAAAGAATTTCATTGAGGAAAGATTAAGGAATGTACAGGATAAGGCATTGTTATTGGATAAATCAGTATGTGCGGACACTAACAGATCTCCCTAGATCCACCTGGATCTAGAACAAAGCAAGACAAGACATGACACTTTCCCTAGATTTTAACCATTGAATTAAATAGGAGGCAAGAACAAATAACATAACTTATTATCGCTTCCTATGGTCTTTTTTGCTCCTTCTTTTCTCCAGTGTTCTCATGCAGCCAAGACCAAGACAACACTAACCAACCAAAGTGAAGATAGCACAATCTATTCAACAGTCAATCTATGTATATGATCAAGGAATTATACAATAAAGTGGAAATAACTTTATGGGAAAGGGGCATGCCATTGTATCATATTAATGGAAAGTAAAGATTACAACCTGAGCCTTGATGTCGCAAACTTCCTTTCGATGGACCTTGGCTCCGACACACACACTTGCTCACTCTTTGCATGAAGAAGATCAACTCCTTTGGATAAACTTGCTGGAGTCTCCAAGCTGTTGTTCAAGCTCAATCCTTCACACAATTCTTTCACCAAATCTCCAATGCATCTTTCTTAACCTTTTCCATGAGAATTCCCTCAATATATAGGAGACAATGAATTAGTTACTTGGATAATAATCATCCCAAAATATCAGGGAATCTAGTACTAGGATAACCATTCAAATGCCAACCCATCTTTCTAGAATATTCTCTTCTAGAAGCATCAAGAATTCATCTTTTTCCTTGCTTTAGGAAGAGTTTGCACCCTAGCAGTTCAACACAGTATGAGAAGTTCACACCCTGTCTTAAGGCAGCCTACGAGAATCAAGCATTATCGCACCCAAATATACTAGCAGCCTGCGAACCTTCTTCAAAAATGGGTTTTCTGGGAAGAGATGAAAGTAACTTTTCTCAGGAGAAATTTCTTATCAAGAGCCTGAGTACACCATCATCAATAAATCATCATGACGACCAAAATTATGGGTAACAGAATGCCCCCCAAAGTATGAGGTTGGAACCAGTGACAACCAAAAGACTTTGTAAGGTGCATGTGTGTGTTGGGAACCAGGAGCACACCTAATCGGAAACCTGCGAACAACCAAGCATCTGCAAAATATTATATATACCAATCCTGAGGTAGGCATTCCCATACTCAGATCATAGACTGATGACCATTGTAGACCTGGGTCATGGCGACCAATCATACACTGTGGATCCATGCCTTCAAAATATCGCATAGCCACCAGGAATACATTGTGGATCTATGCGAAAAATTCAAATTGAGATGACGTAGCCACGAGACATACACAGTGGATCTATGTGTTGCAAATTATACATACTCCATCGCAACCTGGACAAAAAAGATGATATCTAGGGTCTTCAATATTGTCGCCCAAAGTACAAATCTAACCATGTTATTACATGTGTTGAAGTCGAACATGGTAGAAACCACTTGATTATTGTTCATTGATGAAACCGTTAACAAGTGTGAGGGAAATCAACATTGATGTCAATGACTCCCAAGGTACCCTAGTACAATCCATCAAGTGTGAATAAATGAGTTGAAGTCGAACATCTGATGGAATCTTCCGATCAGGGGTCAATGATGTAAACCCACTGTTGAAAGTGAGGAAACCTGCCATTGAGGCATGCAAGCTCCAAGGTACCAAATAATTTCTAAGTCTTGATTCTAGATAATGAGCTAAATTCAACGGAACAAAACTCATCACAAGAGGGCCTTGATGTATCCCCCATCAATGACATGAAATGAGTAACAGATTTTGAAGGTGAAACAGAGTATGATGTGAATTGGACTGGACACAGAGAAGGCCTGACATGAAGAGAATGGATAACTACAGATGGTCGACTCAATATAGGTTTCAGATGGACTTCTCTTGAACATATGAATGACACGACCAATGATTTGGCAGCATTGACTCAAAGACGACACAGGGAATGACCTTGTAACAAATCGAATAAGAGGCAAATGGATTTCCCAAACCGGCTTCAAATGATGAATAGGGGCTTTCATGTTCAAGAGCAACACTTACTGCCAATCAATACGAAGATGAAAACATATCCCTTTCCCAAATTTTCCCCCACCATTTCTGGCGAGTACCTCTTTATTTTTACGCAAGCTTGGGGAGGATAACATATGCTTGTTGATGTAAGTTCATCCTTCGGACGAGTCCCTCAGAGTGTGTTTAACGAACCCTAAGAAGGAGTGGTTCGGTCCCATTACGGGTCTGTCAATGTTTTTTTAACGAGTCTAGAGATGGAAAACTCGAAGGTTTTTCATGATTATAGAGTTTGTAAAATCACTTAAAAGAGAACTCTCTCAGTTCCTTTTTCGTAAAATAATCCAGATGAGATCGAAAAAGAGATAAATTATCGCTCACTGGATGCTTACCTCAAATACTTTATCGAGCGTGAAAATAAAAAGGTCACTCGGCTATCTTTTCATGTTTAGAGAGTCTGAAGAGAGCTTAAAGAGGACTCCAGAGGGGGTTCCTTTTTCGTATAACCTTGTTGAGCCCGAAATAGTGATAAAAGTATGCTCGATCACGTTCTCATGTATTTATGAGCGCAAGAACGGACAAAGACCACGCTTGAGGTTTTATATAAAAACCATAAAAAATAATCAAAACACACAATGACAAAGAAAAAATATGTCTGCATCCCTACATAGGAACCTTGAAATCATTATGCCTACAAAAATTACATTCAAAATGACATTAGTGATTAGGGTTTAATAGATAAATAATCATAAAAAATTAAATGACATAGTAAAAGTAAATAAAAAGGAGTAACAACTTTTTTACCATATCATTATTACCTTTCCACTATTTGAGCTCAAAAAACCCCTCTTTTACCCTCCAAGTTCGGTGTCAGATTGTAGGAGATACGAGTGTCCATTCAATGAGCCATCAATGACAGTAAGGTAGGCTCTTTGTCCTTAACACTTTAAAAATTTACCCATGGAACAAGAACCAAATCATGAAAAACGTTGCTAACCTTCTTTTTGTGTTCCTTATGTAGATAATTTGCCAGCAAAATGGTGCTTGAATGGCACGAAAGGGAGCACGAAGAAGATAATGTAATGGCCAAAAACCAGCCACCTACTATTGCTTCTTTGAGAGATTGTGGACTCCTGAAGTACTTTTTTATCCCAAGTATGAGGGCCCAAGTCAGGTTGTTAGAGTACCTGGTGCGTATGTGGGACCCTGACCAATAGGTATTTCATGTGGGGGTCCACACACTATCCTTAGACATTGAGGACATTTACTTTTTGACTCGATTGTCACGGTGGGTGTACTATGTGAGCCTGACTAGTAGTAGAGGTGGTGGGCTACAGATGAGTGAGTACTATCATTTACACTGCATTCCCGAGGCTGAGAGAAAGAAAGGGAAAGTAGCTATTTGGGGGGTACAAGATTTGACCCTCTGTACTATCCTATTCACCATAGCTCAGATGGCTAGGAGTTCTGCTCCTCACATTGCATTACAGAGTTACTTCCAATATGCTATTGAGTGTACTGAGCCTCGGGTGTTCAACTGGGCAGATATTGTGCTTCGCAGTATAAAAAAGAAGTTGACCAAATGCAGACGAGGTGACCTGAAGCAATCCGGGTATGGATCTTTGTTGGTGTCCTTCTTCCTTAAGAGGGTTACCTCACTGAGACTGCAGGTTGAGTGGAATATATTGGGTCCCAGGGATCCAAGGATGCTAATATGGTGTCGGCTCATGGCCCGTCATGTAGCAGGACTAATCATCAAGTATGATGATACTTTCTTTGACTGGCTTCAACCACAGATGTTGATGGTTGACGACTATGCTTATGCCGGGTTGGATTTCTGAGGAGATCTGAATTTAGTACTGCCAGAGGATGCTCAGTGGGGGGACCTTGGTAAGAAGTACACACATTTTTCTCTTTTTAAATGTTTTGTGAATTTTTATCATATTCAAATGTTTTTGTTTTATATGTTCGTCCAAACACTAATACAAAAAATCATTTTTGATAACACAGATGTTGGACCGTACTGACCTCTTGGTACTTCTCCCATTCAGCGGTGAGGAGAGGTAGTGGTAGTGCCACAATATGCTGAGGATTATCAGGTGGTGGAACAAAATCTAGAGGGCCTGACCGTAGATATACCAGACATGCCTCTGGAAGAGGTTCCACGACACGGCCATCGTCATACTATAGGAGTATCAACATCCATGAGTCGACTACTCCGTAGGGTTGCTCAGGAAGTCATGTGTTATCATGAATTTCATCCATGACATCACTTTGTAGAATCTATGATCTTCAGTTTTTGACATTTTGGTCTTCGGACAAACTTTTTGTAAAAAACTCTTTTGATCATTATATATATACAGACGGCTTCTACCGGTTTATCATTTGTTGTGTGAACATTGATGTGATTGATTTATAAATGATTCAAATGTCTGTCTAATACATAATTAGCCAATGCATCTGTTAATGTATTTAGACATCTAGGAATATGTTGATATTCAATGTAATCAAAATAACGTTCCAAGAGGCGAATTCGCAAATAAACTCGTAACAAAGTAGGACTTCAAATGGTATAGACATTACTTAACTATAGTACTATAAGCTATGAATCGAGATGCACAACCAAATGATGGATTCTGAGCGAGATAGCATCAACCAATAATTCAATAATGGCGCTATACTCTACAATGTTGTTGGTCGCATGGCCGATACACACACCTCGTAAGGAGACAAGTTCGTTTGTAGGCGCATAAATTGCCCACGCAGCAGAAGCAAGGTTCCAAGTACTATGGCTAGTGCCATCAGCGAAGCCAATATAGGGTAGCAAAGACTCCGATATCTGGAAATCAAACACAACGTCACATAAAGGTAGAGACCAGATAACGACAAAAGAAAACTATAATAACATGCAAAAAGTATGATACATTAAAAATACAAGTACTTGTGCACAGATGATTTCATGCATAGTACTTCTTCAAGTACAACCCATTCCTGGGTTCACTCAAAGGGATACCATCATAATCTACCAACTCATAAGCTCCTTTTTCCAAAACCCTTCGAATGATATAAGGACCTCACCACATGGGTTCGAATTTCCCAGCTCCTAACACATCTCAATCTTGTCCATAGAGAAGAACAAGATCACCTTCGGAAAAAACGCGAGGCTTGACATGCTTGTCGTATTGGGCCTTGACACGCTTTTTGTGGGATTCTATGACTAGGGTGGCATCACGTCGAGTTTCATCTAATCGCATAAGATACAAAAGATGTTCTTCTTCAGCAGAAGTGTTGGGTAGGAGTTCAACAACTAGTTTCAAACAAGGTATCTCACATTCGATAGGGAGAATGGCTTCCACACCATAGACTAACCGAAAAGGTGTAAACCTAGTAGCGGACTTGGCAGATGTCTGGTACGCCCATGATGTCGAAAACAACATTGTGTGCCAACTTGTTTTATGAATCTCTATCATCCATTAGAGCATAGTTATGAGAACTTTGTTGATTGCTTCGACCTGGCCGTTGGATTTGTGGATAATAGGGTGTTGAGTTATCATGACGAAGACCCAAATTTTTAGTAAGTTTGGACATAATAAAATTCCTAAAGTGTCTACCGTGATCAGTGATGATAGCTTGGGAAACACCAAAACGAGCTATGATGTGATTAAAAAGAAACAATGCTACGGTCTTTACAATGTTGTCAAATTTCGGCATCGCCTCGACCCATTTCGTAAAGTAATCAACAACTACAATAATATAACCATGCTCCCCAGCCGAGTGAGGATGACATGTCATGAATTCGACGCCCCATTTCACAAAGGGACCAACTGAGACCACAGGGTGAAGAGGAGCAAGATGTGACCGAATATTCTGATTATAGGTCTGGCAGGCATGGCATTTCTGAACAATGGTGATGTAGTCGTTAAATAATGAAGGCCAAAAATAACCTGTACGTAAGATATTTTGAGCAGTAGCATACCCATAAATATGACCACAACATGCTCTGGAATGGCAGTCATTCAGAGCTTTCTCGACTTTGTCGAACGTTAGACAATGTCGAAAAACAGAGTCAATCCCTCGACGATAAAGAGTATCCCCGAGGATAATGTATTGACGAGCTTGATAGCGGATGCGACGTCGTTCAGTACTGGACAAAGTTGGCTGGAAAGTCTGGGTTTGGAGATATAAAATGATATCCCCATACCAAAGATCATCAATGCTAATAAGGAAAAGAGATTCATTGGGTAATGAATCTGTTGCTACATTTTCCGTTGCAGAATGGGGAAAGGCACATATCAACTCAGCAAAAACTAAGGACTTCTTGGACTTGGCGTGTTCGAATTCCAAGTCAAACTCCTGAAGTATCATAATCCATTTGGAGTACTTACCCCCAAGCAATTGACGTGTCAAAATCTGTCACATAGGGTTGCAATGAGAAATCACTGTAGTATTGCGTGAGAGGATATAGTGCCAGAAGCGTTGGACGGCTTGGACAGTAGCCAAGGCCATTTTCTCGACATGTTGATACTTGATTTCAGTGGGCGTGAGACTTCGACTCAAGTAGTAAATAACATGTCCGTCATGAGCATCATCCTCCTGGACAAGAACCATGCCAATGGTGTAATCCGAGGCAGCAAGGTAAAGGAAATAATCGCAACTGTAATCTGGGGGAAAGATAAGAGAATCTCGTGTTAGAGACAATTTCAAAGCTTCAAAATCATTGTTGGCAATGGTATCCTAGATGAATTTTGAATCCTTCTTTAATAGCCATGTAAATCCACAAGTGATCTCAGCATAATTTGGGATAAAACGTTGAAGAAAGTTTTTTTTCCCCTGCAAACTTTGCAACTGGCGAAGTGTAGAAGAAGGAGGGATATTAAGGATCACCTCGACCTTCAAAGGATCCACTCGAATCCCTTGACACGAAATGATAAAACCTAGAAGATGGTTGGATTCTACGCAAAAAATGCACTTATGAGGATTTAAACATATACGATAGAACCAACAGAGAACGAAAATGGCTCGGAGATGGGTAGGGTGATCGACTCTATGCATAGAATGAGCGGGTAAATCGTCCAAATAGGGTTGAACGATGTGCTTGATATCATGAAAAGCATAAGACATAGCACGTTGAAAAGTTGCGCCCATGTTCTTAAGAATGAAAGGAAGTTTCCAATAGGAAAAAGTACCCCAAGGACAAATAAAAGCAGTCTTATGTTGATCCTCAGGAAGAATTTTGATTTGATTATAGCCGGAGAAACCATCCATGAGAGAGAATATTTCACTTCCGGCGCAGTCATCGACAATCTGATCGACAAAAGGAGTAGGAAAGTTATCTTTTGGACAAGCTTTATTGATATCTCTATAATCAACGCATACACGAATGGTGCCTTGTTTCTTGTCAATTAGGAAAAGATTGGAAATCCAGTTTGTGAGAGCCACCGGATAAATAAAGTCGGCTTTAAGAAGTTTCTCGACTTCGAGCTTTATAGCAGCCGCTTTACATGAGTGAACTGGATGAAGGCGTTGTTGGACTGGTTTAGTGTCGGGGTATGTCTTTATCTCATGTATAACAATCGCAAGGTCGATACCTGGCATTTCTTCATAGCTCCAGGTGAAGATGTCACAAAATTCTTTGAAAAGGGATGTATAGGTGACTATTTCGTCGGAAGAACACGAAGCTCCAATATGGACATTTTCAACAATCCCAAGTTTGATGGATATGTCAATGGGAATAGTGTGTGAAATATTACTTAAGTTCCCTTCGGCAAACACATCATGTGCAGACTCGGGAACCGTCAAGATGACAACAATGGTCGACGGAGTCGAAATCCGTTGGTAGTTCTCAAGAGTATGTTGCTCCAGAAAGATGATAGAATGATGATGCCCATCATCCCAAGGGGTTTCCTCCATGACGAACATGATCATCTTGTCAATTGGAAAAATAACACGAAAAGGATTGGGAGACAACTCATCAAGAGAAGGGGTAGAAGGTGTTGCCGATTAAAGGGCCTGGTAGGTGGATTCAACTAGACTTAACGACATTTCGTCGTCGAAACGAAGATGATCTCCAGGGTCAGGGAATATCCAGGGGTCATGAGATGCAGGAAGTTCGTGAGGCATGATGGAGATCATGTTGATAGAATCAACAGAAGAGCGTGGAACATTTGGCGATGGAATGGGGAAAGTACCCATTAATGAGGAGTCCTTTAGAAGGCCTACACCGACGTTCTCATAACTTGGTGGGGTTTTAGCTATAAATGGTACGTTGCCAGTACGGGTATCAGAATTGAAGAAGTCAAGTTGGTCGACAGTAACAACCTTTCCTTGATGAGGGAAACGTACTACACAGAAAAGTGTCGACACAACGACATGCATGGAATCGATCCAGCTGTGGCCAAGCAGAAGATCATAATCAAGGGGAGCATCAAAAACTTCCACTTTGACTTGGACCGTTTTTCCTTCTAATGTGATGGGAAATGAAGGAAGAACACCGTAGGGCTTAAAACTGGAGCCATTGAAGGCTTTAAGAGTGTTTTGGGATTCATTCAAAGAAGGAGAGCCAATGGCGTTCCAACAAGCAAGAGACATAACACATGTCGAGGCACCCTCATCGATAACAATTCGACAAATGTTTTTGTCAAAGACAACCACTTGGATTTGGAATGCAAGTTGAGGAGGTAACCTTGGAATGTGATCTTCCAAGTCAAAGACTATCAAATTTGTATCCGTCGGGTCAATTCCACTGATATCTTTCAACAGTGTCTTCCGTTGTGCGGGACAAGACTGAAGCTGACATCACAAAAGGTGCTTGGGCCAGATCTTAAACAATGCTATAGTTCTGGACCGCACGAGCATGAGGATTGAAAGTTGATTTCTGAACGACGCCCTTTGGGGGGGGTCGCAGGACTGTGTCGAGGCTCGGTCGTTTGAGATGAAGAGGACCATTAGTAGGTGGAGTCACGGGAGAGGGTTGGACCAACGAAGGGGGTAAATCATCAACCTTCTCCTTAGAGGGAGAATAATCTTTGGCCTGAGTAGTGAGTGAAATGTTGTTCTTCTTAGAATCACCAGTACACATAAAAACATATGATGTTGTAGAAGAGTAGGGTTGTTCGTGAATGACCAACTGAGCCTATTGTTGAGACGGGAAGGGTTGGGACAAGACAGTCGGTGTAGGTGGTTTTGGAGCTCCCTGAAGGAACTTAGTGAACTCGGCATGTCATGGACAATCATTCATGTAGTGATCATCACCACAGATAAGGCAAGGGTATCATGGTTTGCGCTTATCCCGATCATCAATAGGGGTAGTTTTGGTTTTCTCTGTTTGAGAATTATTTTTTCCCTCCTTATTCTTACCTCTACCCTTTTTAGATTTGTTTTTACCGACTGGGGTAGATTGGACGGAATTTACCTCAGAAGTCTTGCCGGTGGGAGTGGCAGGAGACGGAGAATTTTGAACATTAGAAGAAGCAGATTTAGGGGTTGCGCTTGAAGCAGAATGTGATTGGGCTTGTGCAGTACCAATCAAACCATCAACTGCATGTGAGGAAGCTGGAGTAGTTGAAGTGATGGAATTATTAGGACGAGGTAAGTTAGGTAGTAAATCGTAAAGGGTTCCTGTTTGTGAGTAAACGATGTCAAGATATTGAGCACGACTTATAGCCTGCTCTTCTGTGATTACGCCACCCATGGCAATGTCCTTATCGATTTTGTTCACAAATGATTTTGTAAACCATTCTGTCAGTAACTGATTGGGAAGCTCAAGTTTAATGAGACATCGTCTCCTTCACCACTAATGGATGTGATCAGATATATGAGTGCCTTTAGTTTGTTTGAAGGAAGCCAAAATCTCGGTCCCCGTATCATAAAGAATCGGTAACTGGTAATGCGTAAGGAAATCCATAGCTAAGGTGTTGAAATCAGAGAAGAAACCTCGTGGCAATTCAATATACCACTTCATAGCAGAACCAGTAAGGATTCGTTGAAAAAGATGTAAATGAATAGATTCATCCATCAACGTGTTGGATGAACACCATAGGTGAAAAGTCATAACGTGATTGTTTGGTTCCTCTCCCACTTTGCCGTCAAATTTAAGAATGTCCGATGGAAGCTTAGCTAGAATAACAGGCCATTGGGGAGAGTGACAAATAGGATCATTTAAAATCCTTGACAAATCTACCAAATCCAAAGTGGCGAGAAAGGGTAACTGTCGATTCACTTGCGGGTACTGGTGGCTTTGGGGAGGAAGCTCTGTCGGCAAACCAGTAGGACCATAATCAGTCTACATATAATGTGAAGACCTAGGCATATTCGGTGGTGGTTGGAGAGGATAGTATCTCATAGAATTATACCCTGGAACAGGGGCTTGAGTTTGAGCATTCGCCCCCCAAATGGGATTGAACGAACCAGGATATGGTTGACCCATGCTAGGAGGTGTGACTGGCGGAGTTGGAAACTACTTCCCCCCAGTCGATTGAGGAGGATTTTGTATCAATTGATTCCAATAATGAGCGAAGGATGGCAGTATTTTTTTCCCATAAGGTGGAGTCGGTCCTCCCATTGAAGGTGGTGTTCCAATTGGGGGTAGTGTTCCAAAAGGAATTTTCCCACTGAGAGGGGGTTGTGTAATACCACTTTGGTGAAATTGTCCACCAACTGGAAACTGATAATTTGGAGTGAATGAAGGAATAGTGCCACTAGGAGCAAGATTTCCAGTAGAGGATGAAGAAGGTCCTCCAAAATGAAATTGAGGGAGTGTTGGAACAAAACCGGGAAGAAAATGCCCAGAAGAAGAAGGACCACTAGGAGAGCCGGATGGAGTTTGTGCAAGAGTAGGAATGGAAGCATTTAACGCACAATATCCAAGTGGTATTGTCGGGGTGACATTGGGTGTTCGCGGTGTATTGATAGGAGAAAGACTAACCACAGTAAACCCGGTTGGAACACTTGAAGTAGCTACAAGATGGGCCATTTCGGCAGGGACGGTAAAGTGATAAGTGGTAGTCACTGGTACTATCTTTGTATCAGAGATTTCATAAATCACAGGGGGGTTGATCTCAGAAATCACAGGTGAACCTGTACCAAAAAGGTCTCGCCGAAAAACACCCGTAGACTAAAAAGGATCTTATTCCCCAGGTCTAGTCGGAGATCCGAAATACACAACAATTAAGTCTCCGGAAAAGTTTGCTCGCATAAAATGTCTCTCAGAATCGGGGTGAAGTCGAAATTTCTCTCGAGTATTTGTAATTTGAAAATGTTCTAGAGAGTCAGTCCGTTCCACTTGTGGTGTGGTGATGATTGTGGCTTCACTTTGCCGAGGAGAGCCCTCAAGTGTACTTGTAGACAAGGGTTGAGAACCTTCCAGAGGCTCTGGAGATAAACCCGACATTCTATGTGAACAATGTGGGGGAGCTATTGTAAATGATAAACAAACTTTGTGAAGAAAATCCTATGGCCAAATTCAAGAAACAAACAACACGCGCTAGTAAACAAAATCTAGGAAGCAATCACCAAGCAAACAAAACATTCTAATTTCGAAGCCACTAGTGGGTGATGAAATCCAATGTCGCAACAACGAGATGAGAAGGGGTGGGGATAGGGTGGAAAAGTTACGCTGATGACCTGCTTAACGGACTTACACCCTGGTGCAAACTCCCACACATAATCGTGGGTATACCCTCTAAGGAGCCCGAGTGAGTTTGGTCAATGTCAATTCCAGGTACTATGAAGACTTTCCCCTCCACAGTCACCTCAGGTAAGAACCTAGAGAGATAGGCCACTAAGGTCACCACCAACAACAATAAATCCTGGGGGGGAATTCGACAATCTGATCCACATGCAAGGTCAGGGTATCTATCCCAAAATTAACTCAAAAGGCTTCCACTCATCATTGTGGGTATACCTCCGAGTGATTCCCGTAATATGTGCAATCTTTACACTGATACCAACAAAACAGGGTGAGTAACTCTGCTAATATCAATGTGACCTCATGCTTGATTCTTGTGTGAGAAGGGCTTCCCAGGACAGGATGTTGCAAATGGAATTTGACACTCCCTAACACAAGATGCTATTGTGTGTTTTGATATTGTGGAGAGTGTATCTCTCTTCCTACTCCAAAGAACTAGCCTAGCTAAATTTTGGTGTAATAGAGCCCTAGAAAAGAGTTACTAGATAAATTTTATGATTATGCAGTGTTATTAAGAGATGTTGTTTACTCAAAGGAAATGGAGATGAAACTTATGGTGTATGACTCTGACCCAACGATGCATGAATGAGAATGAAAAATATAAATTTTTGGTTTGATGAATCCTATATATGGGAGGGAAAGAGAAAGTTTTCCAAATCAACTTTCAACTACAATGCAAAATTTCCTTTCAAATGAAAATGCAACAAATCACGCATCAAAGAAAAATACTCTATGCTTCTTTTTCAACAACTTCGACAATTTGATTTTCAATGTTTTCAAAGATAAAAACAATTTTTTGAAAGAAAAACTTTTGTTCACTTTTCAAAAAGGACCCTCACAATGCCAATGAGAGTACAGAAAATCAGAAAACCAATGAACAAGCAAATAACCCAATCCACTCTTTCAATGAAAGCAAAAATAAAGAGGAAACCAATGTAGTCTTTTCAAATGCAAAAGAAAATGATCTTTCAAACCATAAGCAAATGATAAAAACCAAGAAAACTTAACTTTCAACAAATCACTGGTTCTTAACTAATCAAAGACACTCAGATTCTAAAGTCAGAGAGAATGGTTTTGCCAAGAAAAGTCAAGAAGCAAAAGTCAAGACCAAAATGACAAGAAGAGCCTTGCAATCCTAAGATCGTTCATGCAAGCAAACGAAGACAAGAAAGACATCAATCAATGGTCCAAGAAACTCTTATGAGGCACCTAGACTGATCTGGGCAGTTGAAGATGCCAAAGCTCAAATTCAAAAATTTGAAACAATGGGTTCGTAGGCTGGCAATAATACATAGTGCGAGAATCAGGCATTCTCACAGGTGACCTTAAAGCAAACTGCGAGAACCTCGCACTGCAACCTAAAGACAGAGTGCGGACTCTATGGATTCTCACAGGATGTCGTGAAGTGAAGTGCGTGAACCTCTAAAACTAATCAAATTTTTGAAAAATGAAGCAAAATTAGGAAAGGCCTCTGGACCCAGAGGGTCTATCAGGATATCCTAAAGACTCAAAGATTGATAGGAAAGGAGAAAAGTGAAACAAGAGCAAATGGCCACAAAAAAATACCAAAAGCCACAAAGAAAATGGGATTGATCCCCAGTGGAGTTGCCAATTTTGTTATTGGATAAATCGGTATGTGTGGACACTAACAGATCTCCCTAGATCCACCTGGATCTAGAACAAAGCAAGATAGGACATGACTCTTTCCCTAGATTTTAACCATTGAATTAAATAGGAGGCAAGAACAAATAACATACCTTATTATCGCTTCCTATGGTCTTTGTTGCTCCCGCTTCACTCCAGTTCCGTCGTACAACCAAGACCAAGACAACACAAACCAACCAAAGTGAAGATAGCACAATCTATTCAACAGTCAATCTATGTATATGATCAAGGAATTATACAATAAAGTGGAAATATCTTTATGGGAAAGGGGCATGCCACTGTATCATATTAATGGAAAGTAAAGATTACAACCTGAGCCTTGATGTCACAAACTTCCTTTCGATGGCCCTTGGCTCTGACACACACACTTGCTCACTCTTTTCATGAAGAAGATCAACTCCTTTGGATAAACTTGTTGGAGTCTCCAAGCTATTGTTCAAGCTCAATCCTTCACACAATTCTTTCGCCAAATCTCCAATGCATCTTGCTTAACCTTTTCCATGAGAATTCCCTCAATATGCAGGAGAGAATGAATTAGTTACTTGGATAAGAATGATCCCAAAATATCAGGGAATCCAGTACTAGGATAACCATTCGAATGCCAACCCATCCTTCTAGAAGATTCTCTTCTAGAAGCATCGAGAATTCATCTTTTTCCTTGCTTTAGGAAGAGTTTTCACCCTAGTAGTTCAACATAGTGTGAGAAGTTTGGACACTGGCTTAAGGCAGCCTACGAGAATCAGGCATTCTCGCACCCAAATATACTAGAAGCCTGCAAACCTTCTTCAAAAGTGAGTTTTCTGGGAAGAGATGAAAGTAACTTTTCTCAGGAGAAAGTTCTTATGAAGAGCCCAGGTACACCATCATCAATACATCATCATGATGACCAAAATTATGGGTAACAGGCATAGAAGGCCTTGGATAATATAAACATGTTTCCACCATTTGAGCATATAGTAACCATCCTAGCGAATAGAAGTCATACGATGAGATAGAAAAACTAAGGGAAGAGCATAAGACTCTCTCACAGCTATGGTTACCCCTGCAGGATAAAGCACTCATAGGCATAGGATCATTGGCAGTTGCATAAGGCACGATGAAGAATGTAGCACATGATAGTGAAGAGAAGCTCACAACCCTGACTATGCAGGTAGTAGAGGATATTTTGGAGAAAGAAACCAAGGAAAATAAGGAAGTAACTACAGTAAGAGAAACCCTCCAAACATTCATGGAGGCATGGAAGGGTGCAAAAAAAAAGGCTTAAGTGGCTCAGGACAAGTCACAAGTGAGTGTTGGGGGGTTGTTGGATAGGCATTTTGAATAACTAAGGTTTGAGGAGAGCACAAAAAATCAGAAAATGGAGCAGTTTGCGGGGTCAAAGCAGAATTCATAGCACGTGTAAAATCAGGAAGAACAACAATTAGGCATGCAAAAGCAACATGCAGGTGAAAAGGAAGGAAAATCAACATGAAAGCATAAAATAAGGAAAATCATCATGGTGGCAAAAAGAAGGAAACAACTAGGACATATTAGGGTTTTGGGATAAACTATTAGGGTTATGAGCCCTAACTCTATGTATAAATATGTAATGGGTTGGGGAAGAATAGGATATTGAAAAAGAAAAATTATATTGTTGAGAGTAAGGGATTAGGTTATGTATGAGTGAGAATAATTACTTGGGTTTTTGGAGAGGTTTTGCAGAGAAAGAGAAGTGTGCATTGTAGAGTGGCTAGGATAGATTAAGGATGGATAACTATACCATGATGTATCTATTGTAAGCATAGTGCGTAGGAATGAGGTGATTACTGCATGAAGATCAATATAGAAGCCAGTCATTATGGACGTAACCCAAGGATTGGGTGAACCACGTTAAAATTTGTATCTCTATGTGTTGTGTTGATGTGGTTGTTCATGGATGTTCTTTTTATACATTGTTAGTATAGATATTTTTACTATATGATTGGTGTGTAGTAATAATGAGTGTTACAATGGGTTATTTATGTTGCAATCTATGTGATAAGGATTGTTCACAATAGATTTTGTTAAATAATCAAATAATAATAACAACGATATTGTGCATAGGGTGGATAAGTAGTAATGGATATGATGATATCCTCACATCTTCTCATCCCTACAACAACTTGGTTCATATAGCCCCAGTAGATACCTCGGGTGAGACTTCACTTGAATGCAGGTGATGCCGAAAGGGTTGGTATCTAAAGGGTTTTGTTGGTTGATTAAACTAAACCTGGGGTATTATAACCGTGTGCTGACAAGAGTCTAACATTATTTACTTTGACACATAATAGAGTGAACCACGTCTCTCACATCAACTGACATTGCAATTTACATTTTAGTGTCTGAAAAAGAATATATTTTGTATGGTGATCGACGAAGGAGAGGCCACTTGCATTATGTATTTGTCATGTTGGAAAGCCATCGGTTCTCCATATCTCACCACATATCCAACCATCCTAAAATATTTTGGTGGACATTCTTTCAAACCTTAAGGAATTCTCCCCTCCTTACCCATCGATCTTGGGGGCAAGATTGTCTCCCTAAAAGTCGAAGTGGTGGATTTAGCACTCGACTATAATTTGCTCTTGGGTCACACTTGGTTCTACACAATGAAAGATGTTGCATCCACTGTCTTTCACGTTATATGATTTCCCCATCAATGGAAGATATTTACAATAAAACAATTGGATTATTGCACATATGACTTACAAATTAATCCTAGCACCAATGTGCCCTTCACAGGTGAGTCTTTTGGGGCATATGAAAGCGTCGATGTGGGCATGTTTAAATATCCATTTATTATGAGGATTTTTCCCCTTCCTACACCTAACACTACCCATATTTCTCCTATCAAAATGATTTTCTCATCTACCAGTAGATCCCTTGGGTCATTTGATCCTGGGGTTGTACCTCATCCTGAGCATGTTGAATTATATGGAGAATCTATGCCACACATTATGGTTGATATTGTCGATCTGAAAGTCTCCTCGATATTTTTTGATATTATTGAACCCTTCCATCCTCAGATAGAATGTGATCATCCTACTCCACTTGTACGGGTTGTTGACTCTCTCGATCCCATGATTTCCTGGATACTAAGTTTCCTTCAGAAGAGGCGACCCCGAAAGTCATGGATTTCATTGACAAGCCTAGGAAAGATGAGAATAATTGAGAATCCATCATCCATGAATTGGAACCAATGATATTCGGCACGAGAAATTCCAACTTGAGACTAGAGGCATTGACTAGGACATCTAGTCGACCTCCCAATTTTGACCCTTTTTCACATCAAATTTCATTTTTAGAACTTTTCACTGAATTCTTTTCTTCCCCTCCCTTTGAATATTTGTGTTTTTTACCCCCTTCATATATTGATGGGTCTCATCAAAAAGATTTTATTTCTCACAAAACCACTCATGTTGAGTACCTTCAGCTGCAAACATTCATTCCTATGTGGCATGGCCTTGTCATGGTGTGCCATATAATGCTTCCAATGGCTCATAATTCCATTGATTATGCTAAATATCATTGGCATGAACCTAGCAATGGAATCTCATTTGTATAAACCATCAGTATGTGTAGTTCCTTGTACATAGGTGTGTTATGTGAGTGTAATATGTTTTGTGTACATCATATCCAAAACTCCAAAAATATTTTCTTTTTAGGATTTCACTATGTGTGTTGACCTTCGAATCTATTTTATGTGTGTCGACAGGATTCTAGGGACGTTTTTAAGATGGGGAAATCCATTGAAATTTAGGTACATGTCTCTAAACTAGCATATAAGAAGAGATTTTCCCCTACATTTCCCTCTTTGCATTATTAACCGTCCATATTGCTAGAACTATACCTTAGGTTCCCATCATTTCCATTGTTTAATGGTAGCATTTCATTATCAATTTTGTCTTGTTTGTCATTGTTGCTACACCATTTGATTCTATTTCTTATTGCATCACAACTATGTTTGATCGCTAGCTAATTACTTGCTCCCATTTTCAACACCCCTAGTTGAGAACTGTATTATAAGTTGTCATCATTTTCCATGTCTTGTTGCAGTCCATCACTTCAATCATGTTCCATGTGCTTGGAAATTTATCTCATACCACTTGTTCTCTTCAGCCAAGTGTACTATTACCCCTTTGTCACACTTAATAACCAACCATGAAAAAGGTACACCCTGGAGTCTTCGTTAATCTCTTTTCAGACTCCGTAAACATGAAAATATTACTGAGTGAGCTTGTTCTCTTTCACACTCATTAAATGGATATGAAAGGACATCTATTCGGTAAAAGTTTACCCCTTTTTTAGACTGGATGGACTAATTATGAAAAAGGAATACTCTAGTCAACCTTGGCTAGAAGAATTATCCCTTGTATTCTTTTGTCCTTTTTCGGGCTTGAGAAACTAAATTTATGAAAAATAACACCCTTGGAGTATTCTTTGTCCTTTAAGACTCTATAAACATGAAATGTTGAATCGAGCAATATTCTTCGCCCCGAGCTCAAAAATAAATTCATGGGTGAGAACATCGAGCATAATTTTATTTTCTTTCGTGCTCACTTAAACATGAAAGAAGCAAAAAAGAGTGGGTTTTTTTTCCATTTAGTCATATTCACAAATGGCAGTCGTCTATTGAGTCTCCCTTAAAAAATGCACTTTTTTTTTGTCTCTGTCCAACAATTGGGTTATCCATTGTCTCTAAGTCATTACCATCACCACAATTTCTTGAATTTTGCTGACTGGTTACTCTTCTAGTCATCCATGGTGAGTGTTTTGGTCATTAACGAATCAATGTTTTTAAATCATTTGTCAAGTTGTTTTGTTCAAGGGGAGTTATCCTTTATTTTCCATTTTTTAGTCCTTTAACCCATTCATTGTGGACATCCTTGAGTTAGTTGTTCTCTACTCTTATGTTCTTCATATCATCTACCTTTATATGTTTCATGTCGATCAATGGGGGATACATCAAGGTCCTCCTTTGACAAATTTCATCCTGTTGACTCCAAATCATTATCCAGGATCAAAATCTAGAAACTAGTCAGTACCCTGGGATTTGCATACATCAGTGGCAGATTCCCTTGCATTTCGACAGTGGTTTTACATCATTGGATACTATTGAATGAATCTATGAGTGTTTGACTTCAGCTCATTTATTCACACCCTCTATAATGTACTAGGTGTTGATACCTAAGTATGCACCCCTGACCCTCCTACCTCTTTTCCCTATGCCTTCATCAAAATTATTCCTCTTCTGGTTGGTTAATTTGGTTTCCCATTACTAAATGACTTGGTTTTTCATCATTATCTTTCTTGATTGATTCTTTGTGCAAATTGTTTATGTTTTCTTGAAGGATAATTGCATGTCGTGATTTGGTTCGAAATACTTATCATCATGTTTTCCATTGATTGAGTGTGAAGTATGTCCACCAAGTATTTTGTGTGTGTAGGAGACATCCAAGACCACCAATTCATTTGTATGTGTAGTAAGATTCCACAGGAAAGACATAGCAATTCAAAGCAGTCCATTTCAGGCTTAGATTTTAATATAAATAGACAGGTCAAATCTTCAATAGTGGAGATATAACATTCAATGAATATCAATGGCCCTCGTGCATGCGAGGTATAAAAAACATGTGAGGTTTAATCAAAGATTTGCATAAAATTCACTTTGTGACTTCAGCACCGAAACGTCTGAGCTCATCTTTGTCGAAAAATCTCGAATGTTGAACCGTCGCATCGCTTCGCAAGATTATCCATCTGGGAGATCTCCACACTTAGCAATCAAAAACTCTCAAATGTTGAAACATTGGAGCCACATGGAATTCATCAATGGAGACACGTATCATTCATCTGTGGTGACACGTGGCATCCATCAGTCTCCAACACATGGCACTCATTTTAGGCCATTTGGGTTACATCATCTGCTCATTTCTGGGTGACACGTGTCACTCTCTTCATTTAGACATGTCAGCGACAGTGACATCATGGACACGTCGGATCCAAAGAGTCAAAGATCCGAAGTACCGAAGACCCAAAGACACGTGGAATTCATCGGTCTCCAACACATGGCACTCATTTCAGGTCATTTGGGTTATGCCATCCACTATTCCAGGTGACACGTGTCACTCTCTTTCATGTGGACACATCATATCCAAGAGATCTCCACTCTGAAATATTTCAATTCAAGGCAACACAGAAACTCCTGAACCCCTAAGAGTTGGAGTCTCGAACTCTCGAAGTATTTAATGGTAAAAATGTCTTAATCTTGGATCCATTAGAAATAATCATGAATTAATGACTCTGATAGATTGTCACTTCAAGAGATTCCAACCCAGAGAGAACACAAATTGTCAAAGATCCGATCACTCGAAGTGCCGAAGAGCTGATGATACATGGCATACATCAGTCGATGACACGTGGCATACATCAGCCCATGACACGTGGCACTCATTTCAGACACCTTTGGTTACGTCATCTACCCATTTCTAGGTGACACATGTCACCCTTATTTTTGTGACATGTCAGCGATATGACATCAAATTTTTCACATTAGATTTGAGAGATCGCCACTCCAGAAGATTTCAATTCAGAGCAACATAGAAACTCTCGATGATCCGGATTATTTTTGGCATGAAATGAGATCAGATATATAATAAATAAATGCATAGATATATTTCAAGAAAGGCAACAATATAACAAATATATAGCGGAAATAAAAGAAGAGTCACAGATATACAGTAATACATGATTTCTATTAACGAAATAAATGTACAGAGACTGTAAAATACAGAGTGAAAGACTCTCTAGAATGGTGGTAGCTTATCTCTGAGAAGAGATGTGATGACTACTCGCATATGTGAGAAGATGATTATTAAAATGAGGCTCTAAGGGCCTTTTTAACATAAGTAAAATCCAAAACCCTAACCCCGGAAGATGATAATCCAAAAGGTTTGTGAGCCTTGATGGGGGTAATTGATACGTCAACTTCCCAAGGGGGTAAATTTTGCATATGGTATTCGTTTGGGGCGCTTGATAGCTCATTAGAAATATATATCCGAGAAATACAACTTTTGGGTGAGAAACATTGATGTACGATCCATGTTGCTCCCCATTTTCTAAAAAAAACATCGTTTAGGACCTGAAAATGGCCCCGAAAGTTAAAAAGTGCTAAAAATAGTAGATTACCAAAATTGTCAAAAACATGTTTTGGGCTAGTTGGAGAAGGTGGGTGGCCACCGATATCCACTTGGATAACCCAAACCCCAAATTTCTAAAGATGTGATCAAATGAAGTGTCGAAGAGTTGATCAGTTGAAGAGCTGAAGTGTTGAAGAGTCGATTAGTCGAAGTGTTGAAGCGTCGAAGCGTCAGATACGAGTGGAACTCTTCTATCATGACACATGGCATCCATTAGTTGAGACATGTGTCATTCATTAGTTGAGATATGTGGTACTTATTTTAAGAAAATTTGGGGTTGTCATATATATTATTTCAAGTGACACATATCACCCTCCTTTATGTGACACATCATCGATATTAAATCAGACTACCACGTCAGATTCATGGGATCATCCTCCAAGAGGTTTCCAAGAATAGCATTTAAAAGACTCTTGAACCCCGAAGAGTCGGAGTCTTGAAGTCCTTAGATGATGAATGTTAAATTAATCTCAGGTTAATAAGTAATTAGTGTTGGATAATGACTTTGGGAGTTCTGTCCTCTGGAGGATATGTATACTCTGTTCTCCGAATCCCCCAAACGTCAAAGTTTCGAAGTGGCTCATCCATATTTATTGCACATTTTGAAATGTTTAAAAAGGGGTGACAAACTAGAATTAGGGAAACTAGACATCAAGAATACAAAAAGAATATCAAAGACTCCAAAAAACTACAAATGACTTGCCTCTTTCCTCCAAGGGATAAGTAGGGGGAAAACACTACCAACATATTCAGTTATCTCCAATGGCCTCAAACAACATGCATGCATGCCATTGTTTGATACAGAACTTAGTTCTATCACTCATATCCATCTTATTTCAAATCTCGGTTCACTCCATCATGCGCATTAGTCTAGCTTCAATGCTAGTAGCAGTTTTTAATTGTTTAGTTCAAAACTCTTTTAGTTTCAGGCATAATAGTATTTTTTGTGTGATAACAACCACTCCTTTTTGTTAAGTGAAGTTTGGATTATTCATTAACATACTCCAGCAATGTGTTTTAGTTAATTTAATAAGTTGTTTCACAGCCTATGTGTAGAGAAAAACCTCAATTCCACATTAGTCGAGGGCCTTCACATCTATGATAAATAGGCATTCTTTGTATGTTAGAAGGGTTCGGGTTTTGGGAGAAAAAGATCAATACAAAAATTGGTTGGACCCATTATGTTCATGGATTAAATATCTCTACCTGGTGAATATACTATTGATGACAGTGTGTTTGTGTCCAAATTTGTATGTGTTTCTTATCTTGAATATAGTTTTGATTTGTGCGAAATAAATTTATTTTCCTTCAACTACTATATAACTTATCTTTATTAATATGCAACCTATGATAACATCTATTCTTTGATGAATATTTGTTTTTGTTGCAACCTGTGAGAATAATTGTGTTTTTGGTACATGCTTGATGTTTGAAATGACATTTTAATACTTAAACTTCTAGCAGTAGATTGTTCATTGAATGGTTTGTTGTTTTTCTTTGTTTCTTACCTTTATTGTCTCACTTGTTTGTCCTTAGTGTGCCACTAGCCAAGGAGGACCCTCTTCCATGTCATTTGGCCAACCAAACCATGCTCATGTCTTGGTAAACCAACCCTCTAACTGACCCATAAATAAAAAAAACCAACCATTCATAACTTGAGGTGGCCTGACTCTTCCCTTTAGTAGTCAGGTGCAGACTTTAGGACCAACATATTATGGCATCGTTGCCGATAAATGTAGTAATGAAATATATTTCCCTGGGAGAACAACAAATATCAGATTTGATTTTTGATGGTGAACAAACATCAAACACATTTGGACTGCCATATTTCAGCTGATGACTCCACTGAATAAACTTCAAAAAATAAATATTGGCTCCTAGAAAAGGACTCAAGAAATCAAAATCTGAGCATACGAGAGCCACTAAGTCTCATCCTAACCCTGAGAAGGACATTGTAATCTCTGAGCCAGAAAGACAACTAAGAAAATCCACCCTCCACTGGGCAGAATAAGTGGATCCCTACTACCACTAACTACTTTACCAAATGGATTGAGGTTGTTCCCACTAGGAATGTTACTGACAAAGTGATTATGAAATTTTTGGAAACCAATATCTTTTCCAGTTTCATCTTCCCTAGAAAGATTATAACAGAAAATCCTCAGGAATTCAAGTCCAAATCCATGATTGACTTATGTGGCATCTATAACATTGCCTTGAAACATTCCATTCCCTATTATCCTCAGTGGAATGGGCTTGTCAAGTCATCAAACAAGTCTCTCATCAGGATCATCAACAAACTGTTTACTGGAAAAAAAAAATCCTGGGACTCTAACCTTAAGTATTCCTTGAGGGATGATAGGATCATCATGAAGAGATCCTTGGGAACCTCACCATTTTAGATAGTCTATGGGATAGATGATGTCTTCCCCACTCAACTCAGTCTACCAGTTTTTAAATTCCTACAGGATGAAATGGAGGAACCAAATGACATCCATAGGAGAATCTTTCAAATTATAAAGGTTCAATAGAAAAGGGAAGCACTGAGTCAGATCACTAAAGCATACCAAAGAAAGGTCAAATTGTCCTTTGACAAGAAAACCAAGAAGGATATATTTCCATAAGGTGACCTGGTCCTGAGGTGGGATGCCAAAAGGGAAGAAAATTCCAAGCATGGTAAGTTTGATAACCTATGGTTTGGTCCTTTTAAGGTGGTTGAGGTTCTGGAAAATTATACATTTGTTTTACATAATCTGGACGATACTGAAATTTTTGGGGGCCTAGTAAATGGGTGCTTCCTAAAACACTCCTCCACTTAAAAGTTTGAGGGAAGGTCCCTCCTGTACCATAGTCACTTTCCTTTTTCGTTTTCATTTGAATAATCTCATTATTTGATTATTTCATTTTTAGTTAGTTTGTGTGTGAATAAAGACTCCATATCCCAACAAAGGCACTAGGGTGTGTTAGTGTTGCTGGTTTGATCTTCTTTTCGAAGACAGAAAAATTGGTGCCATCTATAAATGTGGTTAGAAGAATTCAAGGCATTGGGGTACAGTTACAGTGTGGATTCAAAGATATACATGCCCAACAAACAGAAACAAAGGTAAGTTAAATCTAGTGGGAGCGAGGTTCTGAAAGGTAAGGCACCTAATATACTGTTCTTAGCACCTCATAGGGAAGTGTTATCCCTAGTTTGAGCCAATGTTGATACCTAAGTCTACACCCCTGCCCCTCTTGCCTCTTTTCCTTATTCCTTCATCAAAATTATTCCTCTTCTGGTTGGTCAAGTTGGTTCCCCATTTCTAAATGACTTGGTTTTTCATCATTATCTTTCTTGATTGATTCTTTGCGCAAGTTGTTTATGTTTTATTGAAGAATAATTGCATGTCGTGATTTGGTTCAAAATACTTGTCATCATGTTTTCCATTGATTAAGCATGTAGTAGGTCCACCAAGTATTTTGTGTGTGCAGGAGACATACAGGACCACCAATTCCTTTGTATGCGCAACACACTTCCGTACGAAAGACGTAGCAATTTGGAGCAGTCCATTTCAGGCTTAGATTTTAAGCCAAACAGACAAGTCAAGTATTCAACGGTGAAGATCTAATTTTCAATGCAGATCAAAATCTCTCGTGCATGCAGAGTCTCAAACTCGCACGAGAGTTAATTGCAAAGTTACATAAACTTCACTTCGCAACTTCGGCATCGAAACGTCTGAGCTCATCTTTGTTGAAAACTCCTGAATGCCAAACCATAACATCTCTTCGCAAGATCATCCATCCGAGAGATCTCCACACTTAGCACTCAAAAAATTTTGAATTCTAAAACGTTGGAGCCACGTGGAATTCATCAATGGAGATACATACCATTCATCTGTGGTCACACATGGAATCCATTAGTCACCGACACGTGGCACTCATTTCAAGCCATTTGGGTTACATCATCCTCTCATTTCAGGGTGACACATGTCACTCTCTTCATGTGGACACATCAATAGGTCCACCAAGTCTTTTGTGTGTGTAGGAGACATTCAAGACCACCAAGTCCTTTGTATGCATAGTAAGATTTTGTAGGAAATACACACTAATTCGGAGCAGTCCATTTCTGTCTTAGATTTTAAGCCAAACAAACAAGTTAAATATTCAACGGTGGAGATATAATAGTCAATGGATATCAATGGCTCTCTTTCATGCAGAGTCTCAAAATCATGTGAGGTTTAATCACAGAGTTACACAAACTTCACTCTGTGACTTCAACGTCAAAATGCCCAAGCTCATCTTTATTGAAAACTCCTGAATGTGAAACCACCACATCGCTTCGCAAGATCAGCCATCCAGGAGATCTCCACACTTAGCACTCAAAAACTCTCGAATGTAAAAATGCTAGACCCACGTGGCATTCATCACTAGAGACACGTACCATTCATCCATGGTGACACGTGGCATCCATTGGTCTCCAACAAGTGGCACTCATTTCAGGCCATTTGGGTTACATCATCCTCTCATTTCTGGGTGACATATGTCACTCTCTTCATTCGAACACATCAATGAAAATGACTTCATGGACATGTCATATCTAAAGAGATGAAGAGATGAATTTTTGAAGAGCCGAAGTGCCAAATATATGAAGACACATAGCATCCATCGGTCACCAACATGCAACACTTGTTTTAGGTCATTTGGGTTACGTCATCCACTATTCTGGGTGACACATGTCACTCTCTTTCATGTGGACACATCAGTGACAATGACATCATGTAGTCACATCATATCTGGGAGATCACCACTCTGAAATATTTCAATTCAGATAAACACATAAACTCTCAAACCTAGAAGATTCAGAGTCCCAAACTCTCGAAGTATTTAATGGTAAAAATGTCTTAATCTCATATCAATTAGCAATAATCATTAATTAATGACTCTGGGAAATTGTCACTTAGGGATATTCCAACCTAAAGTGAACACAAATCATCAAAGAGATGATCAGCCAATGTGATGAAGAGCCGAAGAGCCAAAGAGCTAATGAAACATGGCATACATTAGCTGATGACAAGTGGCACTCATTTCAGACACCTTTGGTTACATCATCTACCCATTTCTAGGTGACATGTGTCACCCTTATTTATGTGACACATCAATGATATGACATCAGAATACCATGTCAGATCTAGGAGATCACCACTCCAAAATATTTCAATTCAGAGAAACACAAAAACTCCCAAACCCTGAAGTGTCGAAGAGTCGATCAGTTGAAATGTCGAAGAGTCGATCAACAGAAGACCCGAAGTGCCGAAGAATTGAAGTGTCAAAGTTTCGAAGCGTCAAAGGGTTGGAGATGTGTGTCACTCTTCTATCATGACACATGGCATCCATCAGTTGAGACATGTGGAATTCATCAGTTGAGACACAAGGCACTTATGTTAAGCATATTTGGGGTTTTCATATGTACTATTTCAAGTGAAACTTCCCACCCTCCTTTTTGTGACATGCCAGTGATATGACATCAGACTACGATGTCAGATTCGGGGGATCATCCTCTGGGATTTTTCCAAGAAAAACATTTAAAATACTTCTAAACCCTGAAAAGATGGAGACCCTAAGTCCTTAAATGATGAATGTTAAAGTAATCTCAGGTTAATAAGTAATTAATGTTGGATAATAAATCTGGGAGTTCTTTCCTCCAGAGGATATGTATACTTTGTGCTATGAATCCCTCGAACACTGGAGTTCCAAAGTGGCTCACCCACATTTATTGTACATTTTGAAATGTTTAAAAAGGGGCACCAAACCAGAATTGGGGAAACTACATGTCCAGGCTACAGAAAGAATATCAGAGACTCCAGAAAACGCCAGATGACTTACTTCTTTCTTCCAGGGGATAAGTAAGGGAAAAACACTGCCAACATATTCAGTTATCTCCACTGGCCTAAAAGAGAATGCATGCATGCTAGTTCTCTATACATAGCTTATTTTTGTCACTCCTATCCATCTTCTGTCAAATATCGGTTCACTCCAGCATGCGCATCAGTCTAGCTTCAGTGCTAGTAGCATTTTTTAATTGTTTATTTCAAAACTCTTTTAGTTTCAGGAATAATAAGTGGTTGTTTTTGTGTGATAAGAACCACTCATTTTTGTTAAGTGAAGTTCAGAGTATTCATTAACATACTCCAACAATGTGTTTTAGTTAAGTTAATAAGTTGTTTTACAACCGATGTGTAGAGTGAAACCTGAGTTCCACACTGGTTGAGGACCTCTGCATTTGTGATAAATAGGCATTCTTTGTATGTTATAAGGGTTTAGTTTTTGGGAGAAAAATATCAGTACAACAACTGGTTGGACCCATTCTACGCATGGATTAAATCTCTCTTCCTGGTGAAGATACTATTGATGATAGTGTGTCTGTGTCCAAATTTGTATGTGTTTCTTATCATGAATACAGTTTTGATTTGTGCGAAGTACATTTCTTTTCCTTAAGCTACTATATAAATTGTCTTTATTAATATGCAATCTTTGATAACATCTATGCTTTGATGAAGATTTTTTTTTTTTGCAACCTGTGGGAATAACTTTGTTTTTGGTACATGTTTAATACTTGAAATGGAATTTTAAGACTTAAACTTCTAACAACAGATTGTTCATTGAATGGCTTGTTGTTTTTCTTTGTTTCTTACCTTTATTGTCTCACTTGTCTGTCCTTAGTGTGTAATATCCCTAGGTCGAACTCAATTGTAAAGTAAATGAAACTGTACTTAAGTTGGTGAGTTGTTTGATATCATTTTTGTATGCACCTTTCATGGCATACTGTGCACATGTACTGCATAGTAAAATGAGGAAGTGTGCACATTCTAGGATACCGTGCGCAATAAATTAAGTGCATGTGATATTGAGGCCAAGTATCCTTTGTGTATATGATGTGTTTTATAGGCTAGTGAGCCAGTTATTATAAGCTAGGATGCTTATGTTTTGAATTAGGCCGGAGAGACTAGATGCTAGAGGCTAGTGTGCCTATTTTTGTATATGTCTCATCATTAATATAAAATGCATCGTTGCACGCAGAACGACCATGATAAAATATTATGGGGAACTAAAATCCACTAGTTAGGGAGACGGTGGGGGATAAAAGTTAAGGGAAAATGGGCTAAGCCAGGGAGCTTAAGACAAAAAGGAACATTATATTAATATTTATTAAAGTATAATGTATGGATAATTATTTTATCCTAAGTTCTAAATATGGGGACAAGTGGGCCAAAGTAGCTCCCAACATGACAAGTGTCAAGTTGGGGACATGCATACATATTGTTTGGACTTAGTTCATTCCCATTATTCCTTCCATCATTCAGTCATCCATTCAATCATCCATGAGCATTCACACACTCATTGAGCTATCTTTTGTACCTTCATGTCACTATACCTAAACTTGTATCCATAGCCATATGTGTTTGTGTAGTTGGTTAGATTGGGAGATGGAATGAAGAAGCAGGTTGTCAGGCCTGTGGGATATTGAAGAGGCGATTTGTTAGGCCCGTGAGAAATTCCTCTCTGGGTGAGAGAATTGTTGGGAATTGATTTCCTGAAGGTGTTAAACTGCAGCTACAATGCTCTGAGACTTCCTCTTCGGCCTATTGCTGAAGCACAGAAAGGAAGTGGGGCAGCCGAAAGACTATTAAGAAGAGAAGGGGCACACTTACTTGGGTGGGACAGGCATGTGGAGAATGAGGGACTGTAGGCTGTTAGTTTGAGTGGGCACCTGTGACGGAGTCTTTCCTGTTGTCTATGATCCATTAGCCTGGTTAGGAATCCCTTTACCCGGGTGGAGTTTAGTCCTAGCTCGGGGGTGACCCACTACTGACAGTGATGAGAATTATGTTCTAAGGATAGGAGGTTCATGGAAGGTATGCACATAGTTGGTGATATTCCTACCAAGATAAGTGTCAATTGTGTGATAAATTTACATGTTGCATTATTATTTACATGTTTATTTTTATGGGTTTATCATATGTGTGGTTATAACTGTCTGTATATTTCTGGGTATTTCCTATATATGATGCATGTATATGTTTATTGTTATTTCAGTGTGAATCTATGCATTTACAGATGTATTTGCCTG
>JZKD02S1673872.1:174288-187749 GCA_000966675.3 Picea glauca
TGTTACACAGAGAGAACAAAAGAGTTCTCTCATGTATCGTAACCCAACTTGGGTGGTCTGGGATGTTAAATAGTGTGACACTAGCCACGGATTACCCTCTTCCATGTCATTTGGACAACCAAATCATTCTCATGTATTGATCAACCAACCCTCTAACTAACCCATAAATCAAAAAACCAACCATTCATAACTTGATGTGGCCTAGCTCTTCCCTTTAGTAGTTAGGCGTAGACTTTAGGACCAACACTAGGTATATTTGGGTCCATCATCATCATCAGTGGATTACCTCGCATATATTAATGGTATACATCAATGCCCGGTAATCAGACGGTTTCTACCATGCTAGACATCAACTCATTTATTCACATGTTGTATATTCATACCATTTGGATTTGGGATGAATAACTTCGGTTGGGACCATTCATTCCTTGATCACATTCCCTCCCAAGTTGTGATGGATTTATTCATGAGTACTTCAGATATCTCTCAAGCATTGATTTCTCTCACTGATTTGTATCCTCTGACATAGATCCACATTTATACTTGTTCATGGCTATGCTCTCATTATGACATGGATCCATAGTGTATTCTTTCATGGCCATGATCTAGTTACTTGCATCATGCATGGATCTACAGTGTATTCTTTGGAAGCTATGATTAGTTTTTATTACCAAGCATGGGTATGTTTACCTCGGGGATGTTATTATTATGTCGTACTGATGATGGTTTCTTTCCAGGTTCCTTTGCTCAAATCTCTATGATTTTGTTTGTAAATTATTTCAGCTATTAGACACCTATTGTAACCTCACACTTTAGGGGGTATTTGTTATATAGTTATTTTCCACCTGATCACTTGATGGGAATAATCCAGGGTTCAACAATATAAAAAAATAAACCATACCACTTTTCGCCTAAGTTGACATTACTTTTTTTCATGGTCATTGGTTTCCCATTTATAGCCTGTGACCATAAAATGTTGGTCACTCCTTGTCCTCCTACAAGGTGTGATAGGTCACTCCCTGGAAGAATGCAGCGTGTGATCAGGTTTGTTACTCCCTTTCTTAGAATTGGTTTCTTAAGATAATGTTGAACCCCTTGATTCTTCGTGGTTCGACCTTGAGAATATTTTCATCTTGGGCATGGATATCTTATCCAAACTACCCTTTGATATTATCTCTACTATCCTATAAATAATGGAGGTCTCTCATGGGAAAGAGGGAGGAAAAGATAAAGTAATTTTATGCTAGAAGGTTAGTCACAGAGCCTGGGCAAGGATTCTAGTTAGAGATTCATCAGTAAATCAAATTTTAAGTTGTAAATTGTTTCCATATGATCAATAGAAGATGCATGTGACTTTCCCTCTTATTTGATTGTACATGATTATCATAATATTTGGAAATAATTAGGATGTTCATGTCATATCATTAGATCTAAAATAAAATTATGCATAATATATATAATCTTGTGAAAGGATTTTGTTTGTATCTTCATGTGTCTAGATCCACATCAACCAGAGTGAAGGACATATTTGAGAAATCAAACAACAAAGGATCATGTAGGGAGAACCGTCAGGTGACCGGGTAAGATCATTATTCCATTCAATTATAGATCATTTCATTGTATGATTTAGATTTAGGAAGGTCCACAATTTGTATCTCTATTATGTCTAGGTATAGGGAGAGCCTGAGGGAGGTAACTCCTGTAGGGTGAAAATATCCTACAACAACAACCAGTAATTAAAGTTGAAGAGAAGATTTCCAGGTTGTCAAAAAAGAATAATGAAGAGAAGGATAAGAATTATGAAGACACTCTCAAAGGAAGGAACCATGAACAACAAGAATCAAAGAGGAATGAATGAAAAAGAGACGTATTTCAAAGAATACCTTATAGCTCCAAGTATCAAAGAAGATTCAATCATTGTGAAGGAAACAACATAAGAGAATATCATGATAAGCCAAGGCATGAATTCAGAAGCACTACATCACAAGGAATATCATTCACTCATAGGTGTCAAAGATTCTTTTATTGTTGTTGTTTTACTTGTAATAACTTTGGACATAAAGTTGTAGATTTGAAAGCTTATGGAAGAAATGTTCAAGCAAGAAATGTTTATGTGGCCCCCTACAAAATTGAATGTTACAAATGCCACAACTATGGACACACAACTCATGATTGTAGAATCAACATGGATACCTCCATCAGTGATCCAAAAAGGATCCAGGGAAGGCTAAGAAGAACTTAGAACTCGTAGAGGCAACTCAAGATGCTTAGAATGGCTTCAGCAGACAGAGAAAGGAAAAAAAATTCAAAGTTCCAAAAACTCAATGAAAATATCACGATCGCGAAGAGTGCGTCGTAAGATTTCTAATGGTGTAAATGGCTCGTCAAACAGAGTTACGGATCAAAATATATTCATGGTCAAAGTTTTGGTCAACCTAGCCCAGTCAGCAGGGATGAGTCGTCATCTGTACTACTGACATCAGCATCAGTATGGATGATGTCATCATCCATACAACATACATGGCAAGTGCAGAGGGCGAAAAATGTCATGCCAACGTCATCATGATGATGTGGCATCACGAGAGGCTTCCACATGTCACCCATTTTTGGAGTTTTCAAGCTGACATGTGGGCCAATGAAAATTTTCCATATAGCAGTCCATACAGGACAAGTGGCATCTATACATTATGTGGAAGGATGATGTGGCATCCGTACAACACGTTGCAAGGTGATGTGGTAGGAAGGTGACATGGTAGGTTAACTATGCAACGAGGTGATGTGGGCTAATGATTGGATGCCATGTGGCCCAGACATGGGCTACCACGTGGTAGTAGGAAAAGTCCCAATGACATCCAACAACTGAAAATCCAAAAATATATATATAACAAGACCCTGCCAAATCTGGTAGAGGTCCCACCATATATGGCATCCCGCCATAATCTCTGCCAACTATATAACATATACACCACCAACTTAACTTCCCCACCATTTTAGCAGTGCACCAAGTATGGTTGTAACCATATATTAAAAAGGGTAGGCCTGCGAGATTCAACCTCGAGACATCCACCTAACCAATGACCTAAATACAACTCTGCTAACCAATGCGCCAAGTGCCCTAAATATTACACAACCGCCTAGATTTTGTATAAAAGGGGGTTTTCGACAATGTACGCGAGGGAGGAGAAGCCAAGGCATGGATTTCGAGACAGTGCATGCTTTTTGAGAATTTTCTTAGTCATTGCAGAGGCAAGCATAGAAACCGAGACAGGGTTGTCTCTTGGGCCTGAAAGTGCCAAACTCGGATCAAGGCATGAAGATAGTCATTTTTAGGTAATTTGACACCACGAACACAGTGGTGATGTTTGTTTTCTGATCTAAGTAAATATTATGTAGCTTAACTCCATAATGAGGTATACTTATGTATTTTTCCCAATTATTTTATGCAATTAATAAAAAGACCTACCCATTTGAGAGCAGGACTCGGAGACGTAGTCCACTAGGGACAGACTTTGTTATCAAGTTTTTGCATTCATATTTCATGCTTATGTCTCTTTCCTTTTGACATTTTACTTATTTATCATGTACTGTATTTTATTCTCATTTAATATAATTCTTTCATAAGTCACCATACAAAAATATATTGGATCATGTTGGTATCAGAGCTTGTCGTCTTTGACTTGAATTGTTGAGTATGAATTCTTACTAGGGCCAAGCATAAGCAAGGTGAAGGAACTCTTTAGACTTTCAATATCGAAGTTGGTCGTGCATCTCAAAAGAAGAATATGGCAGAAGAGGACAAGCATGATGAACAAGAGAAAAAATTTCACATGGTATTCTATCGCATGTCAGAAATGGTCGAGAAAATGTATGGAGATTACGAGAAGAGGATGAAGAAGAAAGGGAATAAAAAAGAATCACTACCAGATGATGATGCTTCAGTAAACCAAGGGTTTGGAGGAGATCCTCCTGAGCCTCCATCTTCTCCTTCAAGTTCTATTTCTTCTTTCTCTTAGCATTCTCATCACTCTCAGCATTATAACCATAAAGCCTCTTTTAAGAAACCATTATTAAAGCTTGATGTAAAATTTGCTTTACCTATGTTTAATGGAGATTTTAATCCTAAAAAATTAGATAATTGGATCTAACATGTTGAAGTATATTGTCGTGTTCAACATATTGATGAAGAGGAAGTTAAAGTGAAATTGGATTCTCTTCAGTTGGAAGGCATTGCTCTCGTATGGTGGGAGAGCAAGCTAGAGAATAGAAGTAAGTGTGGTAATCTTCTTTCCTCATGGTCGGAATTCAAATCAGAGATAAGGAAGTAGTTCTATCCATTAGGGTATTTACATAAAGCAATGTTGGAATGGAAAAGCTTAAGGCAGAGTAAAGGTCAAACTATACAAAGTTTCACAATAGAATTTAGGAAGAAATCTCTAGAATTGAACATTCCTTTGGATTCTTATGAAATTTTAATGAAGTATATTGGCGCACTTCAGAGTTGTATTCGCCATACTTTGCTCTTTTTTAACCCCACTATTCTTGATGAAGTTTTTGTACAAGCCACTCACCTTGAGAACAGGGGGAAACATGTTCAAGAAGATCCCATGAAGAAACCTTCCAATTTCCCACAAAATACTTTCAAGAAGTTCAAAAGGAAGGACAAGAAGGCTTCTACAGTAACGAGAGAAGGAGGAAAACCATATTGCACTCATTGCAATAAAAGTGGTCACAATGAAGAACATTGTTGGAAACTTCATCCAGAAAAGAAACTGAAACAGTTTGGTGGAAAGGGGAAGACAAAGACTATTGCTACAATGCAACAAGATTTTGGTTCCAATTTAGGATATGAAGAAAATATCACAGTAGTTGGAGTACAAGGTAAATATTATCTTCATGCTAGTTGAAGTTCCAATTATGAATATCATATTGATGAACGAAAGAGGAATGATTTATTTCACATAAGATTTTTATCTAAACATACTAATATAGATACATTATTCAGTCTGGGTTCCCAAGTAAACTTAATATCTGAAGCACTTTTCAAGAAGATGGGTCTTGTAACTAAACCACATCCAAAGCCTTACCCTCTTGGTTGGGTATGTGATAAAGAAAAACTTAATGTCACCAAACAATGTAGGGTCAGATTTGCTATTTCTTCCAAGTTGATTGATGAAGTGGATTTGGATTTTGTACCACTTGATATATGTGGCATAGTGTTGGGGAGTCCTTATCTTTATGATAGAAAAATAGTCTTCTTTTGTCACGAGAACAAATAACACCTTACTAAAGGGGGAGTGGAATATATTATTAGAGCTCACAGCATGAGGGTAAATACAACACTTGTTAGTGAAGGACAAATGAAAAGACTCATAAACACTAATAAGAGATATGTACTCATGGTCATGAGAGAGAAAGATGTCGGGACATCTGACACTTTCCAAGGATGTGATTTGTCTCATAAAAAGGAATTAATTGATATTGTCTCTAAGTATGATGATATGTTTTAGGAACCAGATGGATTACCTCCTAAGAGGGAAATCCAACATGAGATACATATTTAGAAGGATTCTCCTCTTCCTAATGTGGGAATGTACAGGATGTCAGTTGTGGAGATGACATATATCAAGAAGTAGGTACAGGGATTATTGGATCATGGGGTCATCAAGCCCAGTTCATCTCCTTGTGGTTCACCGATCGTGATGGTGCCAAAGAAAGATGGCACATAGTGAATGTGTGTCGATTACCAGACCTTAAATAAAATCATGGTGAAAAATCGATACCCTCTTCCTCACATAGATGATTTACTTGATCAGTTGAAGAATTTTGTTTATTTCACTAATTTGGATTTGCGTAGTGGATATCATCAAATTAGGGTCATAGAATAGGATGCATGGAAGACTTCCTTTAAAACCAAACAAGGATTGTTTGAGTGGTTAGTTATGTCGTTTGGGATTTGTAATGCTCCGACAACTTTCATGCATGTGATGAATGAGGTATTAAGGCCTTTCCTAGATGAATTTTTGATTGTGTATTTATATGACATTCTTGTTTTTAGCAGGACTTGGGATGAACATGTAAGGCATGTAAAGAAAGTATTGGAGACTTTGCAAAGGGAAAATTTGTATGTGAAAATGTCTAAATGTGAATTTGGCAAGACTGCACTTGTATACTTAGGTCATATTGTAGAAGGAGGATAATCGAAAATTGGTCCTTCCAAAATTGATGCAATTGTAAATTTTCATAAGCCAAAGAGTGTAACCAAAGTATAAAGCTTCTTAGATGCAGTTGTAATACCCTGTTTCCCATAGTCTGTAAATATAACTATATGGGCCGAGGAACTATGGAAAACTTAAAATTGTTAATGTTTGATCTGATGGACCTTGTGTAGAAGGTTGATGAATGTAAATCTTATTATTTTAATGGATATTGGAAACATGTTGCATAACTATTGAGAAGGGGATGTGCTAAGAAAGACCACGATTTCTAATGAAAAGGTGGTGGAGGGGACCCGGAATGGTTGTGTTAACCTCCATCGAACTAGTACTATGTTGGTTTTAATTTCTCAAGATCAGAGCAACCCTCTGACCCAAAATGAATTACAGTCAAGCTGGTAGGTGGGAAAACTCCTCAAGAGTTAATGAGGGGATGGGACAGAATACCCATATGTAAGGCTTTTGGATCTAACCAAGGACTAGGGATTTGAGCCACATGCAATATTGTTGAGGAAGGAAAGAAAGGAAGTGTGGTGGTGGACAGAGGGAGACCTACGAAGAATGCAGAGACGAGAGTGGAAACTCTCGGGTCCAAGGAAGGATTGAAACCGAAAAGTGAGTTTTGATCACAGGGGATAGAGACTGAATCAAGAGAAGGAGAGTAACCTTCATATTCATATATTCCTGTATAAGGAGAAGGAGAGTAACCTTTTTCCCTAACTTTCGTTGAGTTGCAAGTGAGATATGGAATCTCAAAGCATCATGTCCTAAGATCGAGGGTGACCAATGATAAATCCATCAGGAGTGACTGAGCCTATGTTTGGGTGGAAACGAGAAACCCTCTCAGTAGTCTCATCGCACCTTATGGTTCTGATAAGTGCTTTTATTCCTTGTTCTTTGAATTGGAAATAATGAATTGCATGCTTATATTTTATATGCCTAAAATGATCCCTATATTGAATGATTAAGTTAGAAGTATGTGTTCATTCCTTGAGAACTTTCATATCTGCATGATTTCCTTATGTTCTAGTTTAATCCCTTAGAAGCACCTCCCAGAGAAATTCATCACTATCTTAGAGACGTGTGAGTACTTCTTGATTTGGTGCAGGTTGAACCCCGCAATCACTGTGAGGACAGAGTCCAATAAGCTCAAGAGAGGTAGTACCTGTATGCACAGGCTCTCTATGAGGTAAGAAGAGACCAAGAACCACTTAGGTCCTAAACTTCATGAAGGAGCACAAGATGTGTGAAGAAGACCCTTCTAAGTGTTAAGTCCAGGAGAAAGAGCGCAATGCTCTTAAGTCCTTCATAACTGATGAAGCTCAGGAAGGATAGCGAGATTCAAGTATCTAAAGGGGATTACCTTTCATTTTGGAGATGAATAGATGAGATTCATTTGAAAGGATCCAAGGTCTGTCATGACCGTTGTATTTGAAGAAGGAGAGAAGGCGTTAATGCCTCGACCACTTCAGTCTTCACATGTCCACACATTGGGATATTCGCGTGTTAACGCGATCAAGTCTTCTGAAATCCGATGACACGAAATAACCTGGACTGTAGATATAAGGATCTATCAGGACCCTCCTTGACCATTGGATTTGGTGCTCCAAAAAATTGGCATTTCAAAAGTTGGGAAGTCTCAAAACATCTTTTGGGTAGGTGGGCATTCACATCCTGTGGTCGCGTAAGAGAAACTTGTGTCTGGTGCTTATTTGTGCAGGTCGAGTTTCATAAGGAGCTAACGCTCGACACTCTAATTTTTCGCAGCAGAGCGAAATGGAAGGTCAGGGGTGCCCTTAAACCTACATCAAAATTTTCTACATTTAACTATAGAATGAGATCATCAAGGTCTTAGAGAACCTTCCAAATTAGGAACCATGAATGGAGATTATGTCCTTTAAGAAAAGAAAAAAAAATTATTCCTCATCATGGGTGTGTTACAAATTGGTATCGGAGCATGGTTACAACACTTGAATTGCTTGGGCTCATGGATGAGTCACTTAAAAACTCTATTTAGAGTACTTTTAAAGGAACGACACTCTACCTTATGTATTTCTTAAAAAGACTGATTTTAAAATGTTAGTAAAGAAAATAATGAAATTTTCTACTATGTGTATGTGTTTAAGACATTGATCTATGTATTGTTCATAAACTAATAGATTGTTAGCTGACAATAAATGTTTTTGGAAACACTTGAGTATTCAGTGAATCATAGGAAAAATCCAATACTAAAGGATGGTGACATGTCGTGAAGTGGGGGATGGCTCCCACAATAGAGAAGAAGAATCTGATGAAAGTAGGGCGGTGGAAACCCCTCCAGATCTGGATGAAACTGTAAGGAGCCTTAGGTCCGAGTTACAAAGTTTCAAGGCTGAAAAAGAGAGATTGATAAAGGAGAAATAGAAACAAATAAAATTAATGTAGTCTTGCTACAAATCTTATCCGACATACAGAGGCAAATGCATCACAAACCTGCAACTAGTCATGTGGACCGACGACACAAGAAGAGAAGGCAGAGTCCACCTGAGACCTGAAAACATGAATCCATAAGTGACCCCACTGGGAGAAGTACCATGAAGAAGGTCCAACCTAGAGGCAGGGGACACACATCGGGAGAGTCCTCTAGAAAGGAATATCACAACTCTGAAGGATATTCTATTAGCAGGCCAGCTCGTACTCTCATAGGAAAGGAAATAAATGGAAGCATTCCAAAACCCGTGGTCCTAAAGAGTTCAAGAAATCCAAACCACCCTCTTTCGATGGAGAGATTAAGAAGGGAGAAGAGGCAGAAGCTTGACTGCCTGGTTTAAAGAAGTATTTCAAAGTCCATGACTACTTTGAAAACTTGAAGGATTGAATAGCCATATTCAACCTGAATGGAAAGGCTTCCATATGGTGGGAAGACCTTAAGAATGTAAAAGGAGTCCATCAGAAGGACTTGTCATGGAAATAGTTTGAGAAATAATTCAGGAAGCAATATCTATCAGAAAAATACATGGATGGGAAAACTAAGGAATTCTATGAACTCCTACTAGGGTAGCTCACCATAGAGGAATTTGTCAATAAAATCCTTGAACTACTGAGGTATGTACCCTACATAAAAGATGAAAAAGAAAAAATGCAACGGTTCATTAGTGGGTTACCTCAGACCTACCGGGATAGGATTGAGTTCAACGAACCAAGGACCTTAGAAGAAGCTATCCAGAAGGTGAGGTATTGTTATGAACAGTTTGAGAGAAAGACTAGACCTCACGAGGACTAGAAGAAGAAGAGTAGTGCAGGATTATATAAGAAAAGGTTTAACTCCTCAAGATTTAAGAACTATGGAAAAGATTCTAGGGGGAGCCTTCCTGCTAGAAGTGTATATCAGAAAAATTTCCCCTCTCAAAGTGGAAATAAACCTTTTCAGACAGTCCCAACAAAGACCGATAGCCTAAATAAGGAACCCTTAAAATTTTGGGGTTGTGAAGAAAATCATAGATTGAGGGACTGGCCACATAGACAACAAAACAGTAAGGGGATCTACAATATCCAATAATCTACCACCATTAATGATGTGGCTAGGAGAATGCCATGAATCTATGTAGCCCTAGACAATAATCAAGCCGACCACCAAGCTTCAATAGTTGATCCGGAAGGTATGATCACCAACCATCCAATTTCTATTTTAATTGAACCAGGTTATAATTTGAGTTATGTAGGCCTTTAGAATGCTAATAAGTGTAAACTACAACCAATTAGACATGTTAATCCATGGTTGGTACAACTAGCCACTGGGGCCAAAAGAAAGGTGGCAGGCGCCATACCAACCTGCCAGTTCATCATGGGTGGATTGCCCAGCCGAGCGACCCTTAACATACTTCCTCTGGGATCTTATGAACTATTTATTGGTATGGATTGGTTGGCTTCTTATAAAACTAAAATGGACTGTTATCATAAAAATTTAGAATGTGTAAATGAATAAGGGAGAAAGATGACCCTCCAAGGGATTAAGAATCTTGTCTCAGTGAGACAAATATCAACCCTTCAAATGAAGAAGTATTGAAGAAAAGGGTGTTCCTTATATGCAATACAGGTGTTGGAATCCATTGAGGATTAAAAACCAAACCTAGAGGACCACCTGATATTAAAAGAATACAAGGAGGTATTCTCAGAAGAAGTACCAGGTCTACCTCCAAGAAGGGATATTGAATTCTCGATAGAACTTACACCGGGAGAGGTACCCACATCTAGAACACCATACAGAATGAGCACGCCAGAGCTAGTTGAGCTCATGCTACAACTAAAGGAGATGATGGACAAAGGTTACATCTGAACCAGTGTATCTTCATGGGGATCGCTCGTCCTGTTAATGAAAAAGAAAGATGGCACACTTTGACTGTGCATAGATTACAGACAACTCAATAAGGAAACCATAAAGAACAAGTACCCCTTACCGAGAATCGATGACCTGTTTGACCAATTGGGAGGTACATCCATATTTTCTAAGATCGACCTAAGGTATGGCTACCATCAAGTCTGGATTAAGGATGAAGACATCCACAATACAGCCTTTAGGATGAGGTATGGTCACTATGAATTCGTGGTGGTGTCGTTTGGGTTAACCAATGCCCATGCCACTTTTATGTGCTTGATGAATAATGTACTCAACAAATTCCTGGAAAAATATGTGTTTGTTTTCATTGATGATATCCTAATCTACTCCAAAAAAAGGGAGGTTCACGAAGAACATCTTAGACTTGTACTTCAAGTACTAAGAGAGCATTAGCTCTATGCTAAGTTTAGCAAGTGTGATTTTTTTTAGAAGCCAATCCATTACTTTGGCCATGTCATATCTAAGGAAGGGGTGGTAGTAGACCTCGACAAGATCAGATCCATTATGGAATGGCCTACCCCAAAAGATGTATCCGACATTAGGTCCTTCATGGGCTTAACAAGATACTATAGAATGTTCGTAAAAGGATTTTTCCAAGATTGGCTGTCCAATCACTACGCTTCAGAAAAAGGGGATCAAATTCATTTGGACATCAAAATGTGGAGAAAGATTTTAGGAACTAAAATACCTCCTGACCCATGCACCCATGCTAAAGATTGTAGACCTGGATAATGATTTCCTTGTGTGTACATATGCCTGCAAGGAAGGACTTGGAGGAGTCCTTATGCAAAAGGGACGTGTAATTTTATACACGTCCAGGAAATTAAATAAACATGAGATCAATTATGTGACCCATGACCTAGAATTCGCTGGCATACTACATGCTTTAACAATGTGGAGGCACTACCTCCTGGGTAGAATATTTGTGCTTATGATAGATCATTGTGGATTGAGACACCTGTTTGATCAACCAAAACTCAATGCCAGGCAAGCTAGGTGGATGGCTCCCCTAAGTGAATTTGATTTTGAAATAAACACATAAAAGGAAAGGAAAATAGAGTGGTCGATGCCCTTAGCAAAAGTATAAAAATGATTCATCTGACAGCAGTAAGCACCTGTGAAACGGATGTCAAGGAAAGAGTTATAAATGCACAAGAGACAAATGCATTTTTCAAGACCGTCACCTCATATCTAAGACAAGATCCTACATGGATAAAGTATGGAGGATACCAGATGCTCGAGGAAGAGATGTTGACTTACAGAAACATATTTTATATTCCAAACTTGTTGACGGGCGAAACTGACCGTCCGTCAACTGGGAGAGTGGAACCGGTCCAGGGTTGTCTAAATAACCCAAGCCGTTTGGAATGGACCACCCTGACGAGTTTAACGGCTCCGTTGGCTGCTCTAAGGTCTCGTATGAAAACCAAAGAGAAATGATCTGAGCTAATAAATCTAAAGGGAAACTAGAAACTAATAAAACAAAGACAAAGAACTAAACTAATAAAGGAAACTAGAAACTAATAAAGCAAACTAAACTAACTACACTAATCTAACTAKAAATTACTAACTACTTATATATACAAGATACTAACTATGATTATAATAACTCAAATCAACTACCTAATTATCAGCTATGATATTCCTTATTCACAAATGTACAATATGGACAAACTACAGATTTGATTAAAACCTGTGAAACTCATATGTATTTGCTGCCCTGAGACAGCCAAGATCTCTTTTTTGATTTTTAGTATTTATGAAAAAGAAAGAAAGCTAATTGAAATTAAACAATCTAATATATATTACTGAAATAAAACAATGTAATATAAATCTAACTAAACTATCATTTATATTGAACTACTTAACATAAACAGTAAATATCTAACTAATTGACCTGGAAACGCTCCAAGTCTGCCCTGTGTAAGATGAGTTCTTAAGCTGGTTGGAGGAAGAAATTCACACCATTTAGTCCTTAAGCCTCTCGAAAACGATCAGCTATGCTACTTCTTGAAGTATGTTACAGGACAAACAAGAATAAAAGAAATCATAACAATTTTCTGATGATAAATCTCTGCAATAAGGGAAACCTATTATGCAGAAAACTTATATAACAATTCCGCCTACGAAGAAGACAAAGCTATCATTCATAAAATGAATCAACAACTGTTATGTTCTTTATCTCTTTGGAAGAAACAAGATATGTATAACAGCAAAAGATTATATTAGATGCATGTGATTTAGATAGCAAAGTAATACTAAACCATAAACAAAATGATATACAAAACTTGGGACAAAGCATCGATATATTGAAAAGAAAAAGCTATGACAACACATCAATTCTGCTCCAGTTTGAATCAAAATTACATATCCTTGTTCTTCCACAACTGATGATGATATCTGATTATTACAAAACCATAGGTTTATATAGGTTTCTCACAAGGTAAAACATCCTTGTGAATAATAGAAAACATTTTTACACAATCTGGGAATAATCCCAAAAATCCCTTAAACTAAGTAACTAAAAATGCAAGTGAAATCCTTAAGATATCTTCCAACTACTCCTCATATCCATTGCCAATTCGAATTTGCCTGTCATAGACACAAAGATCAAGTTAGAGGAGTATTTTATTAAGAAAATAACAAAAAAAATGACTCTATAGACTTAGCTACAGAATCTTCTGATTCTGTAGCTGGTCTAGAATAGTAAACAGGATCAGATATATAACCAAATCAAATTGAACAGAATACAATCAGGTCAGAGTAGGAATACTCTGTTTTCCCAATTGTCATAAAATCGAATCAAATCTTAACAAGACTGTTCCATGAATGCAATCAATGGTAAACCAAATCGTATGAGATACAAAACAATCA
>JZKD02S1673872.1:199618-216426 GCA_000966675.3 Picea glauca
ATGTCCCTACGCATTTCTTCACCTTCATCAAGAGTCCAAGTAGGATTTTCTGGAGGCTTATTTGGTGTAGAAGTTCCCTTTTTTGGTGGCATGTTGGTCAAGTATCACTTTTGAAGAACCTTGATTTTGAGGTGGTTCTGCTAGACAATATTTCTTCTGTTGTATCTCCCAAGTTTAAGCCCTTCTAGGTATGAAAATTTATTTTATGTAGTTCTCTGATATTTCTTCTCTGCAATGCCACAAGTCTGATCAAAATTGGATGTGACAAATGGAAATTGCAATAACTTCCCCACAACTTGCCAATTTTTGGCTTTTCCAGGAGATCTCACTTGTATAGCATGCCCCGCACAAAATAATTGATATAAAATTATGAAACTCACGCTGGAAATACTAAAGACTATCCATGATCCATTGAAACCAATCCCACTCAATTTGGATACTCTAGGAAGACGTTATGACAATTTTATGTGGAACACCTTCTTAAGACTAGTCAATAGGACTAGTCAGATGCCCTATCTTACACAGGGTGTATCTACAAATTTAAGAAGACCCAGATGATGAAATTTTTACCATAGATACCTTTCTAATTTCTATAAATATCCTTTGGAGTTCAAGCTCTGAAACGTTACAGAAATTGTTTTATAGAAAAAATTCCGCAATGACTCAGTTCAGGATGATTCCAAAACCCTATCTTGTATAGGTTGTATCTCCGAAAGTATAAGGCCTCAAGAGCTGAATTTTTAACCCAACATACCTTGGTCCATATACTAAATATTCTCCAAGCCGTTCCTTCTAAAATATTGTAGAAAACAAGTTATAGAGAAAATTCCAAGTTGTCTCAGATGTAGCAGCGAAACCCCAAGACCTTGAGCTCTTATACCATATGTTAAGAACCAAATATCAATATAGCATAGAAAATCCTCAGAAAAAGTACTCAAAACCTTGAAAAAGAGATAATTTCAGATAATAAGCATCTTCGAGGGGGAAACCTCCTTTTACACCACTTAAATGTTCAATTATAAGATGATTCAAAATGAAAATGTCTCCTTGGTATATATAGGAGACTAGGAGGTATAATTACAACTAATGGCCTAAAGCTGACATAAATAAAATAACATTACTAATATAATATGCCCCAATTAAGGGGTAATGAGCCAATATTAGGGCTTAACATCGACTGTGATAAACAACGCGTAGATATGGGCGACTGAGATCTGTGTGCCCATATCTATCGTGTATGGTCCATATCAGATCCCCCCTAACATCCTTCCTTTAACGAAGGGGGGGGAGGGTCCAAAAAAGAGGTTTCCCCACTGGGCCCCCTATTATTGTGGCACGTTCTCATCAATTCAAACCCATCCACTCCCCCCACTCCAAACTGCTTACCACCACCACCCCCCTTCGAAATAGCCTACTTACCGCTCTCCCTCCTTCCTACACATGTTTCATCTCCCATGCCCCCTTCACTTTTCTCTACCACACACCTGTCCTCCACTCACTTTCCCACCTTCACACTTCATCCTATCACCTTACGCCATGTGTCTTCCACTCACCTTCGGATCACATCCCCTTATCACTCCCTCATATCTTCTCCTTCCAGGTGTTCTACCTCTAACCTCAATCTAAGTAGATGGTCCCCATCCCACCTATTGTCGCAAACTTTCCTCTACCCCCACATCATCACCCTGTGCCACTTCACTTATGTCTTGTCCCAGCGCAGTACACATATTTTCCATCACCCACATTTTCCTGGTCGCCTTCCATCTACCACGTTTTTCCACATGGTCATCTCTTGTCTCACCTCCACGTCGATCACACCATCGTCCACTCTAGATCCTCGTCCACTTCCACCAACTGGGTCCCCTTGTAACGGTCCAACAAAGTGGTAGAAAACCAATGGAAAACTGCCACATCCTTCATATGCAGAGTTGACTTGGATCTCTCTGATCTCGAGGAAGCGGTTATTAAAATAGGTGATGGTGGTTGAACATCATTTCCACTATAAATGGAAATCCCAGGAAAGGATCGTTAGTTATTCCACTCAGCCGCAAGCCCGTTCTGAAGCACGATTGTGTCTGGCAGAGTTCGTGTCTGATGAGATATTGCATGCATTGTCTTCCAGGAGGCATGCAGATGTAGTTCCTTCAATGCAATGACTCAAACTCATTGCTGCGATTTTTTGTTCTTATTATATAGGATTCATTCTCATATTTTTCTAGTGTCGATGGTAGAGCTGGGCTCCTGCATGTAATGTTTTAGTAAAGTTCGTAGTTCTCTAGTTATGTATGGTACTTTGGGACTTCTTGTTTAATAACAGTTGGTTTTCTTTCCCATTTCTTTTGGGCTCTGATACTAGAAGCTCGGGCATGGATGATCCAGTTGAGTTGTTGTGACTGTGGTGTAATGTAGGTTTGATTACATTGTTTCTACAATGTTTTTAGTTTCCTGAAGTTCTCATATCCAGGAGGATCTTGTATCTGAATATTTTCTTCCCAAGGCTACTCGAAGACCGGATGTTCATAGTAGACCTTCACATTTCTCTCCCGTTATTCCACCTATTCACCACTATACCAACTTACTGATTGAATTTAGATCAAGACCCCATTTATCTGTGCACAACTGCCCAGTTTTCTGAGTTAAAACGATATATCTCGAGTCTTCATCCATTAAACCACCATTAAATCATTTCATTGGGACATAATTGATGGGTATCGGACTTACCTCTGATGCAATCCATAGGTGACTCCTGGTGCTAACATTTCTGGTTCCATTGTCAAGGACGAAGCTAAATATTTTCCCTATGATTTGAATGACAAAGTTTACTAGGTATGAAGGTGCATCAGAACCCAGTACATCAATATTATAATTGTGCACCTGGTGACTCCACTATGGTGACTCCATTAAGGATAATCCAGTAGCAAATCCATTTTTTCAAATGTGGCTTCTAGAAGAAGACATATGAGGTCTACTCCACAGTTGCCTTTAGCAACACCTAAAGAAGACCCAAAGAAAATTATCAGAAAGGGAAAGGCCCTTCATGGAGGTACCTCTACTACTGAACCAGGTATTTCTGAATATTTTTAATATCCTCCTAAGGGAACTCCAATTTTTGCATCTCATTCTACTATTATACCTTCTGTTGGAGCTTCTCGAACTTTAAATTTTGGGAGTTTTCCTGATGACTTTTCCCCTCCTGGTATGGGATTAGAGGGAGAGATCCTTATCACTCCTCTCTCCCCTAAATTTGTACCATGGTTTAGACCTAGGACCTCAAAAGAGTTTCCTACCTTGGGCTTTACCACCCCTCCTCCTATTACTATTGTTGCTACCACAGAGAGGGGAACCTATTTTCCCCCGATCCCTTTATCCTTTTCTCTGAATCCTCTATTGTTTCCCTTTCCTAACAGAAGCTCAGTTCCATTCTCTCTTGTCCTAAAACCTTCTCCTCCTAATTCTCCTCCACCCCATATCCCTATGGTAGGTGCCAATCCTCCTAGAAACATAATGGATGACATAATGGCTGCAAGATATGCCCCTTTAGTCTTACCTCAGCCCATGAATGCTCTCCCTACTAGAGATTACCTAAAATATATGCCTAAATTCACTAGAGAGGAAGACATAACTCATGAATAGCACCTTGTTGCCTTCTACAACTATGCAGACAATTTGAACATTGAAAATGAAGATGTCTATATGAGAGTCTTTGTTCAAAGCCTTGATCGTGAGGTTATGAAATGGTTCAGGGGCTTGACTCCCAAATCTATTTCTAGGATTGAAGCTCTAGATAATGTTTTCTTGAGGCAATGGGGCGATAAAAAATATTTTATGTATTATATCACAAAATTTGGATCCCTGAAAAGAAAATAAGGAGAATCTATCTTTGACTTCTCCAAAAGATTCAATAAGATGTACAATAAGATCCATGCTGAGATAAAACCCACAGAAGCCTCTACCAAAATCACTTATTCTAGTTATTTCGACCTTGATTTCTGCCTCTTGATCAGAGAGATAAGAGCTACTTCTTTGACTAACATGCAAGATGTAGCCCTGGAAGTAGAATCCAATGTGTTGGCAGTTGACAGGCTCAGAAGAAAATATGACAGAGACAAGGGAAGAGGAAAGTCTAAGGCCTCAACCTCTGGTTCTTATACATATCACCCTCAAGTAGATGAATTGACCAAGATAGTGAAGTCCCTATCTACAGAAATGGAGAAGATGAAATTTGAGGGGAAGCAAGGTTACAAGAATGTCCCAAATGCTGATAACAGAGGCAACTTCAGGAGGCCAAATAACAATGCTCCTCATATAATGCCGAGGGAACAAAGGGAAAGAGATAGGAATGATCAAAAAATTCAAAACCCCCTTCAAAACAACCTTGTTATTGATGAGGATAGGAAAGAAGAGGATCTTGACCCTAAAATTCATTGTATTGAAGACACCTCCCCTTTTACCCATTTAATTCAATCTGCCTACGAGGATTCCCTCATGAACAGTCAAATAAATGAGCTAAGCAAGGGGGAGCATACTAGTAATAGTCCCAATAAATAGAAATTTTGGTCTAGGAAGAAGGAAGGGAAGTCTGACATCCCTGATCAACCCTCCAGAGAAGAAAGGCCTAAAAATGATGCAATAATTAGCAACAAAGAAAAGAAAGATAAAAATCCTCCACCAATAGCCAAAGACCTTGTCCCAGAGGTAAGAGAGATTCTGAAGCCCCCCTCCTCCTTTATCTTTGAGCATGAAATTCAGAAGATCAGAAACCCTGTCCCCCTTTCAGAGATGGTCAAGCAAGAAGACTTCAAAAGGTCCCTCTCTAAGATTTTTGATCCCGAACCACCCTGTCATTCCACAGACTTAGTAAACCTTGAAGACGAAAAGCCAACAGTCATATTAGTTCCTATGGTAGAAGGCATACATGATTCATTCCCTCCCTTATATAAATCACTGAACATACATGATAAGGTGTTGCATAATTGTTTGATGGACTTAGGGGCATCTCATAATCTCATGCCCAAAACTGTCATGGAAGAAATTGGATTAGAAATCACAAAATCTTATCATGATCTATATTCTTTTGATTCAAGTAGAGTGCACTGTCTTGGAGTCATCAAAGATCTAGTTGTGACTTTGTTTCAGGTACCCATGAAAAGTGTGGTCATGGATATCATGGTGGCTGATGTTCCTCCCAATTTTTGGATGCTCTTTTCAAGATCTTGGATAATAATACTCGAGGGAACCTTGTAGATGGACCCCACATATGATACCATTCTTGTGTTTTGAGGGGAGCATAGAAGACTATATAGAGAGGATCATTTGGCCTATATTATTAGTTATGAATATGGCCCCACCAACCATCCTATATTTTCACTTGACACTGAGTTGGGGGTAATTTTTTTGCAGTTCACTGATGCTCCTAATCCTACTTTAAAGCTCAAAAAGAAGTCCATGGTTTTTCATGAAGTTTCCTTCTCCACCACCTCTATTTGGAAAATGTTTTTTTGATGGAGCTTCTTCTAGAGAAGGTGTTGGTGATGGAGTAGGTTTTTTTTCCCTGCTCAGGAAACCATATCTCTGTCATACAAATTAGAATTTGAAATTACCAATAATGTGGCAAAGTATGAATCTCTCGTTTTGGGTTTGAGGGATGCAAAGGACATGGGAATTGAAGAGATATCAGTGTTTGGAGATGATGAGTTGATTGTTTAGCAGATCATAAATATTTATCAGGCAAAACACCCTCAGCTCAGAAGTTACAAAAATGAAGTATGGAACCTCATTGACAGTTTTTTCTCGTCGTTCAACATTTCATGTATTTCAAGGGAAATGAATGTTATGGATGATTCTCTGGCTGTTTCAGTAAGAAATTTCAAAGTCCCTCTTCCACCTAAACTCAGGTATGATGTAGAAGTGAAATATAGACCCTCTATACCTGACAATGTCAAGCATTGGAGAGTGTTTGAGGATGATTTTGAAATCAAAAGATTCTTGGAAACTATTGAGGAGTTTTTTGTATTTCACATTGATCAAGATCTTGACTCTGAAATAGAGCCTCATCCTGATGTTTTCTTGAAAAGATTGTTGATCATCACATTGTCCAACTACCTAGCAATCGCGTACCAAAGGGACTAGTTCCTTTGAAAAGGCTTTTTGAAATAAATGATGTGGCAGTGAAGGATGAAATCTCAAATGATGATGTTGATGTGGCTGAGTGCAATATTGGCACAAAGCAGGATCCAAGATGTGTCAAATTATCAAGTAGTCTGTCAAGGGAGCAAAGGGCCAAATATATTGAGTTATTAAAAGAATTTATTGATGTGTTTGAGTGGACATACGAAGACCTCAAAACATATGACACCAGTTTCATTGAACACAAGATCCCATTGAAAGAGGAGGCCAAGCCATTTAGGCAGAAATTAAGAAAAATAAATCCTATGTTGTTACCTATTATGAAAACGGAGGTAAAGCAGTTGTTGGATGCCCAAATCATTGTCCTCTTAACATATTCTGAATGGGTGGCCAACCTGGTCCCGGTGAGGAAAAAGAATGGAGAAATCAGACTTTGTGTTGATATCAGAAACCTGAACAGGAGCTCAAAAAAGGATAGCTACCCTTTTCCAAAGATGGAACACATATTGCAAAGGGTGATAGGTGCATCCAGGATTTCCATGATTGATGGATTTTATGGCTACAATCAAATCTCCATCCTACTTGAAGACAGAGAAAAGACATCCTTCACCACCCTTTTGGGCACATTCATGTATGCCAAAATTTCTTTTGGATTGATGAATGCAGGAGAAACCTTTCAGCAAGCCATGGACATAGCCTTCATTAGTGAAAAAGATAAATTTGTGGCCATCTATCTGGACGACAAAATTGTGTTTTCTAGATCTGATAAAGAGCATTGTCAACATCTAAGAAAGGTCTTCTTGAAATGCAGACGATTTGGTCTCTCCCTAAATCCCAAAAAGTCATTGTTTGCCATGCAAGAGGGAAAATTGTTGGGGCACATAGTATCAGCTGATGGGGTCAGAATTGATTCAATCAAGGTAGAAGCTATTCAAACCTTGTCGCATCCTAGATCCAGGAAGGAAGTTTAGTATTTCTTGGGAAAAAATAATTTTTTAAGAAGGTTTGTTTCAAATTTTGCTGAATTGGTGAAACATATCATAGCCATGCTCAGGAAGCAGAATGAAGTAAAGTGGACTTCTAAGCCCAGATAATCCTTCGACCAAATTAAAAAGGCATTGAATGAAGAACCTGTGCTAATCAGTCCCGATTATTCCAAGTATTTTCTGATTTTTTCCTTTGCTTCTTTTCATATAGCGGCAACGGTTTTGTTGCAGAAAAATGTTGAAGGGTTGGAGCATCCTATTTCCTTTTTCAGCAAAGCACTAAGGGACGTCGAGGTAAAATATGACATCATGGAGAAACAAGCCTATGCCTTAGTGAAATCTCTAAAATCTTTCAGAGTCTATGTTTTCCATTCAAAAATCATTGCATATGTCCCTTCAGCTTCTGTGAAGGACATTCTTATTCATCCAGACATAGATGGGAGAAGGAGCACATGGATTGCCAAAATATTTGAGTTTTATCTAGAAATAAATCCTACCAATCTAGTTAAAGGTCATGGTTTAGCCAAGCTATTGGCTAAATCTAATTATAAATATTTTGGGGTTATCTTCATCAATGCTTTCTCAGAAAATCAACAAGCCAGATTGTCTGATAAAATTTCTCAGGACAACCCTTCATTGGCAGAACACATTTGGTACAAAGATATTATATTTTTCTACGAGAGATAAAGCCCCCTGATGGTATGGGAAGAAGAAATCCAAGAGATTTAAATCTCAAAGTAATTATATATTGCCTTATTGACCAGGTATTGTATTGGAAACACCCTCTAGGTGTGCTTCTAAGATGTTTGGACCCACAGAAGGCCCAAGTGATTATGTTTGATTTCCATATCAGCCTATGTGGGGGACATCATTTCTGGAGAACCACAACCTATAAAATTTTCAGGGCTGGGTACTACTGGACTACTCTATTCACTAATGTTTATGTGAATGTCAGAGCTTGTATCAAATGTCATAAATTCTCTGGGAAGCAACAACAAAAGTCTCTTCCTTTGAAGCTTGTAGTAACTTCAGGATCCTTTCAATAGTGGGGCCTAGACTTTATTGAGGAAATTCATCTTGCTTAAAGTGGCTAGCACAGGTGGATCTTAACTACAACAGACTATTTCACTAAGTGGATAGAAGTTATCCCCATGAGGAGCGCTTCTCACAAAGTCATGATTTTTTTTATTGAAGATATTATGGCAAGGTTTGGCTATCTGAACATAATCATCACTGATAATGTTGCATCCTTCAAGTCCAAACCATTGATTAAGTTTTGTGAGAAGTTCAGAATTTCATTGATCCACTCTACCCCTTACTATCCACAAGGGAATGGACTGGCAGAGTCCTCTAACAAAATTTTGATCAAGATCATTAAAAGATTGTTAGAGGATAATAAGAAGGCATGGGATTCAAAGCTCAAATTCACTCTGTGGGATGACAGGGTGACAACAAAGAGGTCTCTAGGTGTCTCTCCTTTTCATCTTGTGTATGGATTTGAAGCCATTTTTCATTCTCAGCTCTCCCTACCTATGGAAAAATTATTTCAAGACTATCAAGAAGAGCCTGATGATATGATCAGAAGGATACATCAGTTGGTAGAAGTGAAGCATACCAGAGAATAGATGATAGATAGAGTGCATGACCATCAGTGGAGAATCAAGCAAGATTTTGATAGGAAGAACAGTAAGGAGGATTTCCAGCTGGGAGATCTAGTAATCAAATGGGTCGTGCCAAAGCAGGACAAAGGAAATCACAGCAAGTTTGAAGCCCTGTGGAGCGGGCCCTTCAAAATCTTTGAGATATATCCAAATAATACATACAGGTTGTAGAATTTGGAGGGAGTTAAAGTTTTTGGTGGCACTGTAAATGGGCATTTTCTCAAGAATTTCTTCAATTGAGCCATGAATGGCTCTCATGTATTTGTAAATATTGTTTTTATTTTGTTTTCAATTTATTTGGTGACTCCATAACCCAACAGTAAGGCACTGGAGCCGTAGAAGAATTCTTGGCATCTCATAGGGAGAAAGTCATCCCCCATGGAGCCTAATGTTATCACATTTATTTGTAAAGAGGTGTTTTTCCTAAGAAGTTGGCCCCTTGGTGAAAGAAATGAGGAAAAGGGGAAAAAAACCCACAAAATCGTGTTATCCTAAGTTTTTGGGCCTGGGTGTGATTGTTCTAAATGACGTGTAGATCTGGGCAGATGAGATCTATGTGCCAAGATCTACAGTGTATGGTCCATATCGAACCCCCCCACCCATGACATCCTACCTTTAACAAATGGGAGGGGATCCAAAAAAGTAGTTTCCCCACTGGGCCTCCAGTTATCATGGCACATTCGCATCAATTCAGACACCCCCCCCCCCCCTGCTCCAAATAGCTTACCCCCACCACCCCCCTCTGAAATAGCCCACTTATTGCTCTCCCTTACTGCTTTCCCTCCTTCCTACACCTATTACATCTCCCACACCCCCTTCACTTTTCACCGTGACACACCTGTCCTCCACTCACTTTCCCACATTCGCACTTCATCCTCTCACCTTCTGCCATGTGTCTTCCACTCGCCTTCGAGTCACATCCCCTTATCACTCCCACATAGCGTCTCCTGCCAGGTGTTCTACCGTTCACATCCATGTAGGAAGATGGTCCCCATCCCACCTATTGTTGCAGCCTTTCTTCTGCACCCACATCATCACGCTATGACACTTCACCTCTGTCTTTTCCTAGTGCAGTATGCACATTTTCCGTTGCCTGCACTTTCCTAGTCACCTTCCATATGCCACGTTTCTCCACATGGTCGTCTCTCATCTCACCTCCACGTTGATCATGCCATCATCCCCATAATATCCCTGTCCATGTTCGCCAACTGGGTCCCCTTGTAACAGTCCAATGAAGTAGCAGACAACCAAGGGAAAATTGCCACGTCCTTCAGATGTAGAGTCGACTTGGAGCTTTCCAATCTCGAGGAAGCAGTTATTAAAATAGGTGATGGTGTTTGAACATCGTTTCCACCATAAATGGAAATCCCAAGAAAGGATCGGTAGTTAGTCCACTCAGCTGTAGGCCCGTTCTGAAGCATGATTGTGTCTGACAGATTTTGCGTCTGACCAGAGACTGCACGCACAATCTGCCAGGCGGCCTGCACACGTAACTCCTTCAATGCAATGACTCAAACTCGCTGCTGCAATTTCTGATTCTGAGTATATATGAGTCATTCTCATATTTGTTAGTGTCTATGGTAGAGTTGGGATCCCGCATGTAATGTTTTAGTAAAGTTCTTGGTTCTCCAGTTATGTATGGTATCTTGGGACTTCTTGTTTAATAATAGTCATTTTTATTCCCCATTTATTTTGGCCTCTGATACTGGAATCTCGGGCATGGATGATCCAGTCGAATTGTTTTGATTATGGTGTAATGTAGGTTTTCTTTCATTGTTGCTACAACGTTTTCATTTTCCTGAAGTTCTCAAATCCGAGAGGATCTTGTATCTAAATCTTTTCTTCCCAAGGCTGCTGGAAGACTGGATGTTCATAAAAGACCTTCACATTTCTCTCTCATTCTTCCACCTATTCACCACTATACCAACTTACTGATTGAAGTTAGATCAAGACCCCATTTATCTATGCAAAACTACCTAGTTTTCTAAGTTAAAATGATATATACTGAGTCTGCATCCATTAGGCCACCATTAAATCATTTCATTGTGACATAATTGATGGGTATCAGGCTTACCTCTGATGCAATCCATAGGTGACTCCTGGTGCTAACATGTAGGAAACATTAATCTACCATCTTGGAAATCTATGTATTCCTACAAGTGAATGAGTCCATGTAATATGAGAATCTCACACTTCTCTTGTGTCTGGGAATTTTGGGTAGGAAAAAATATGCCTCATTTGCAGAGGTTTTGTTACTTGCCTCAAATGAAAGAAATTGTAACTAAATATGTAAAGGGTTGTGTGATGTGTTCTACTTGTAAGCCCACTAATAGAAAATTGGGGCTATACTCACCACTTCATGTTCCATCCCATCCATGGGAAAGTATTTCCATGGATTTTGTAGGGGGTTTACCAATGACCAAAGGGGGTCATGACTATTTGTATGTTGTAGTGGATAGGTTTAGAAATATGTGAATCTTGATGCCATGTAAAAAGAAGATCACTAATAAGTAGATTTCTAATATCTTCTTTCAATATGTTTGGGTTCACTTTGGGTTACCCACGTCCATTGTCTCTGATCAAGATACTCAATTTCTTGGGGACTTTTGGACTAGCTTGTGGAGGATGATGGATACCAAATTGAACAGGAGCACTGCTTTCCATCCACAAACCAATGGATAGACAGAGCTGGTAAATATAACATTGGTACTTTTTCTTCGAGGCTACTACAAAAAGCATCCTAAGTTATGGGATGAACAGAAACCCTATGTACAACATGCATATAATCAAGCTTTACATTCATCCACTCAGATTTCACCTTTTGAGGCATGTTTTGGGTACCTACCAAAGGTTCCTTTAGACTTGATGTATGGGAGAGATTTTGATGTGAATGAAGAACAAACAGAGGACAGAGCTTGCAAGTTCATCTAAAGGATCTAGCAGATACACCAGGAAGTCAGGGAATAGTTGGAGAAGAGTCAAGCACAGTATAAAGCTCGGCATGACAAGCACTGGGTTGATCATCAGTTCCAGGTTGGAGACTGGGTATGGCTTCACATCAGCAAGGAATGATTTAAGGGTGAAGGAAAGAAACTCATGCCTATCTGATATGGACCCTTCACTATCTTGGAGAAAAGTGGCACTAATGTTTTTCATTTAGATTTTCCACCTTATATGCAGATTTACTCTGTTGTGAACATAGATAACTTGAAACTTTTTGAGCCTCCCATGATCATGGATCAGGATGAGGAAGCTTCAATGCCTTCAGTTGATGAGTTTTCACCTGAGTACTTGGATGAGTTACAGGAATATATCATCATGGATAGAAAGACGAGGACTTCACACAGGGGTGATGTTGATTATCTTTGAGTAGTCTTAAAGGGCACACATCCAAGTAAGGCAAAGTGGATTGAGAAGGACAAAGTGAGGGGACTCTTCCCTCACTTACCAGTTGATTGATGAAATCTTTTGGTGGTCCAAAAAGCTCTCAGTGGGAAGGCATGATCCAAAAAGGATATAGGGAAGGATAAGAACAACTCCTAACTTGTAGAGGCAACTCGGGATGCTCAGAATAGCTTCAATAGAAAAAGAAAGGGAAAAAATTCAAAGTTCCCAAAACTTAATGAAAATGGCATGGTTGTGAAGAGTGCATTGTAATATTTCTAACGGTGTAAACGGCTTGTCAAACGATGTTACGGATCGAAATATATTCACAGTCAAAGTTTTGGTCAACCTAGACCAGTCAATAGGGATGAGTTAGCATCCATACTACTGACGTCACCATCAGTACAGATGATGTGATTTCTTGTACAACATATGTGGAAAGCACAGAGGTCGACACATGTCATGTTGATGTCATCATGATGACATGGTAGCACGAGAGGCTACCACGTGTCACTCATTTTTGGAATTTTTGGGCCGACATGTGGACCAATGAAAATTTTCCACTTGGAAGTTTTTACATGACACGTCGTATCCGTACACTACGTGGTAGGATGATGTGGCATTCGTATAACATGTGGAAGGGTGATGTGGCAAGATGACTGTGCAACGAGGTGACGTGGGACAATGATTGGCTACCACATGGACCAGTCATGGGTTGCCACGTGGTAGTGGGAAAATTACCAATGATGTCCAACAACTAAAAATCCAAAAAATATATGTAACAGGACCCCGCCAAATCTGGTGGAGGTCCCACTATATATGGAATACCCGCCAAAATCTTCACCAGCTGTATAAAATATACACTACCAACTTAACCGCCCCACCATTTTAGCAGCGTGCCGAGTATGGTTGTAACCATATGTTAAAAAGGGGAGGCCGACGGGATTCGACCATGGGACCTTCGCCTAACCAATAACCTAAATATAGATCCACTAACCAATGTGCCAAGCTCCCTCATTATTACACAACTTCCCAGATTTTGTATAAAAAGGGGGTTTCAGCTAGTGTACGGGAGGGAGGAGAATCCAAGGCAAATATTTCGAGACAAAGCATGCTTTTCAAGATTTTTCCCAGTCATTTATTGCAGAAGTAGGTATGGAAACCAAGACAAGGTTGTCTCTTGGGCTTGAAAGTGTCAGACTCAGTTCCAGGCATGGAGACAACCATTTTTAGGTAATTCGATGCCACAAACATAGTGGTGATGTTTGTTTTCTGATCTAAGAAAATATTTTGTAGCTTAACTCTAGAATGAGGTATACTTATGTCTTTTCCCCAATTCTATTCTGGAGTTAATAAAAAGACCTACCCATTTGAGAGCAGGACCCGGAGACGCAATCCACCAGGGACAAACTTCATTATCAAGTTTTTTCTTGCATATTGCTTATGTCTCTTTCCTTTGGAGCTTTTCCATCTTTATGGTGTACTGTATTTTATGCTCATTTAATACAATTATTTAATAAGTCACCAGACGAAAAGATCCCAGATCAATCAAGAACAAGAAGTTTTGAAGAAGAAAGCAAGAAAAAAAAGAGCAGGTGAATGAAGAACAAGTGAATAAAGAATAGGTGAATAAAGAGAAAGCCAATGAAGTACTCCCAGAAATCATGCTCTCAAGATTCGTAGTAGTGCAAAATCACGATGAATCTACAGGTAAAGAGAAATATTTCAATGATGACTCTGCATTAGAGCGACTTCATCCATTTTTCTAAGACATCCGGCTTGGAGACTCTCAGTAAATATGAATGTTGAAGAGGGGAAGTCTAGGAAGTAGCTATTGCAGAGTAGAGAACTATACTTTAGGAAGTATGAAGTGTTTGTTTGTAGATTTTGGGAAGAAAAATATGAATGATAGAGTGGTTGATTAAGAAGCAGTTTTTCAAGAACACATCTACATGTAGGTATGAAAAATTCAATTGGAAGTTACAAAGAATGTCATTGACACTTTTGAGGAAGCGATTCATGATTGTATGGAATATTTCAAGCATGTATTCAGGCAAGAAGATATTCAGTACAGATTGTTGGAGAAATGTATATCTTGATTTGCAGATAGCTTGAGAAGTAGGAATATTATATAGTGATCAGTTACAACAAAGTTGAATAAGTATTCAGAAGAGTAAAGTGACAGATGGGTCAGCATCATGTGTAGAAAAGTCATGGACAGTTTCATGACACATGGACATAAATGAATTCATGAGATATGTGGAAGGTCTAGAAGAAAATACTTGACATAAATCAAAGAAGGTACATAATAGTGGATGAAAGCATGAGCTAAGAAGGAATTGAAGAGAGGAATATGGACCCATTGCAAATTATATTACTCAAAAGTAAATCATATTTATAGAGAAAAACCATCATGAAGAGTTATACTGTGAAGAGAATATTGTTGGTTGATTATCTCATTGATGTCGGTTCAGTGAAGATGACAAGCCTCGAAAACTTGAATTCAAGTAATGAAGGAATATTAACATGAATTATTTTCATATATAGAACTATATTAAAGTAACAGGAAGTACCAATTGACAAAGAGCACTAGAAGAGAGGAAGTAATGTTGGAAGATTGATTGTTGTCATTGATGTCAACCCTATACATGGGTTTTGGACTGCAATATTGATGAAGGTATTTGGACATGAAGGACTATGCATATGAATATACAACACCCATGGATGTATAGTATACATCATGTTGTTTCCGATGGTATGTGGCACATCACGTAGATCCTCATGGTTGAGGAGAAATGAATTTTTGAAGATGACAAAGTGAATTGAAGAAGGAAGTACATGTAGGCCCTGAAAATAATTAAAGAACATAATTACCAAATAAAAAAGAGTCAGGTCGACCCTAATGTTAAAAGTAAGTGAAATAAATGGTATAAATAAATATCATTATACATTCATTTGATACACAATTCGAATTTGGGAGGAAATCAGAAGTAAAGAAGGTTGGATTTCAAGGGAGGATTAAGTCTTTTGGTGATGTGTTCTAAGGTGTTCTAGGTAAAATAGTCATAACTTCTTCATAGAGAATCCAAATGAAGTAGGACAAATTGCATTTGAAAGAGTACGAACTGTAGTTTCTTGTGTGTGAATTTCATAATCCGATGTTAAATATTGAGCTCAGGGCATTCTGTACAAGTTCGGTCTCCTGAATAAACCAGAATTGAACAAAGTCTACCATTCTCTCTATAACTTCTTTTTGGGTGGAAGGAAGGGACGAGGATGGAGAGTTAAATCCTCTCTTGATATTGGAGGATTGTATATTCCTCTTGGATTTGTATCCATCCCTTTACATTTGGAAGTTGTATCTACCTTTGGAATTCACTACTTCCCTTGAACAATAACTATTGATTATTTCTCATATATTGTGCATGGTGTATTGTGGTGTATTGTGGTGTATTGGTGTAACTCTTATACTATTTTTCATTTCTCATTGGATATAGTTGAATGGTTTAAGTATAAGTTGAAAAAGGTTTTAAATTGTACTTGATAATGATTCACCCCCCTCTGAGTATCAACAATTGGTATCAGAGTAGGTTGCCTTTAGAGTAGTTTAACCACTAGAAGGAAAATCCTGAGTAGAGATGGATGACCATGAGCACATTTCAAATGGGATTCAAAAATTTGATGGAAGAAATTATGCATACTGGAGTGATAGAGTGAAAAATTACCTAATGACTTTTGGAGTAGACATTTGGTACTCAGATGTAAATGGTTATGTAATCCCAAATAATGCTCCAACCAATCCAAATGAGAAGAATCTTATGAGTTGTAATTCAAAATACAGAAATGTTATTCTAGCAGCATTGGCACCAACCATTGCTAGCAAAGTGATGGGCTGCAGCACTGCTAAAGAGGTATGGGACAAACTCAAGAGTATCTACGAAGGTGATCCAAAAGTTAAGCAGGTCAAGCTTCAACAACATAGAGCAGAATTTGAAAATTTGAAGATGAATGAAAAGGAAGCTATTGCAACCTATCTTCTTAGAGTTGATGAAGTTGTTAATGATATCAAAGGATTAGGTGAAGAGCTCGATGAATCATTGGTTGTACAAAAAGTGTTGAGATCAGTTCTCTTGAAGTATGATGCTAAGGTCTCCACCATTGAAGAAACTAGGGACTTGACCAAAATGACAATGGATGAATTAGATGGGTCTCTTATAGCATATGAAATGAGAACAGGTATAGAAAGTGACCATCCAAACAATGAAACAACCTTTAAAGACATAAAAAAGACAAAAGACAAGGATAACGACCTTGAATCTCATGGATGATTTTAGGGGATAAATTTCGCTCATGGACTAATTTTCCATCGTTTTTCCAAAAAGGAGATTCGCTATTTTAAAAATGATTCACCCAAATTCTATAGGATAAAATTATTTTACCTTAAATATCGCCAAAATTTTATAAAAACTATATCAAATCCTTATAAATTTGAATATTTTTACAAAAATATTGCCAAACATTTATAGTTGGCATATAAAGGATTAGTAATATTCGCCAAGGTTTCTACATTTTAAAAAAAAATTCCATCCTTAAAATCATCCCTAACCTTGATGAAGAAAAAACAAATTTTGTAAGAAGGTTTCAGAAGGGA
>JZKD02S1673872.1:216476-252980 GCA_000966675.3 Picea glauca
TTTAACTGTGGTAGAATAGGACATATTGTTGAAAACTGCTACTATAAAAAGAGAAGTCTCAACAATAAAAAGAGATTCTACTCCAAGGATGATGACATCTCCTTAGATGAGAGTGTTGAAGAAGATAATGATGGAGGAGAAGTCCTCTTCATAACCCAAGAAACATAGGATGATGATCACAATAATTCTAAAGAAGAATAAATCATTTGTGAAGAAGATTTAGACGAAGAAACCAACCTTGATTCCTTTTGGGGATACAAAGGCAATGCAGAGAGTGAACAAGAAGATGAGAATCTTGAAAAGTTGAAGCATGTTGAAACTGAAAATAGCAAGCTTAGAAACACAAACATAATACTAAAAGGTGAATTGAGTATTTTTGAAGAAGAGAATCACAAGCTTGAAAAGACCATTAATATCTTGAAGGAACAATTAGAATATTATGAGAAATTGAAAGCAGAATTGGATCACACAAAAGGGGAGCTACTATTTACAACAGAAAAGTTGAAGAAGTTCGAAAAAAGCACTAAAAAATTAGATGAGATCCTTAGCAATCAAAGATCTCCAAATGACAAGAAAGGACTAGGATACAATGACAATTTGAAGACAACAAAAGAAGAGAAGGAAGATGACAATGATGAAACCAACACTCCAGAACAAGTTGAACAACAAGATGGAAGACTAGAATTCAGAAGGAATGAGACATCAAGAAGATCCTCTCCCATCAGGTATTAAATAAATCATTATGAAGGAAACTATAGAAGAATAGATCGTGGACCTAGATGGACCACACCACAAAGAATATCAGTTACTTCCAGGTATCAAAATTTCTTTCTTTGACATTGTTATACTTGTGGAAATTTTGGACACAAGACAATCAATTGTAGAATCAATGAAAGGAATAACTATGCAAGCTACATGAATGGTGAAAATAGTAGATATGGAAATTATTGTAGACCTATCAACATAAATTATAATCTATTTGACCCATTAATGGATCAAAATATTGTATGTTACAAGTGCAATAATCTTGGTCATAAAGCACGAGATTGTAGAGAGATGAAGGAATATAATCATATGCCAAATGTCTGTATACCAACTACAACATGGAAAAGGAAAGAAATTCCACAAAATGAAAACTATCAAATAACATTGGTCGCTAAAGAATGCAAAGGAGAAGATGAATAGTTCATAGATAGTGGGTGCTCATCTCATATGACTGGAGATCAAAGAAAATTTGTTAGCTTGAAGAAAAAGGGTGGAAATGTTACATTTGGAGATGACTCATTTACTAAAATACTTGGAAAAGGAATTGTAAATCTTGGAAGTGAAAATGTAAAAGCAGGAAAAGTCCTATTGGTTGAAGATCTGAAGCATAATCTCCTCAGTGTCAGCAAAATATGTGATCAAGGATACACTCTTACGTTTGACTCCCGAAAATGTAAAATTAGAGAAAATAACTCAGGAAGATTGGTTGCAACTGAAACAAGAAGACCAAACAACATATACATCCTAGACATGAAGAAGAGAGAGAAGATAGAAGCCATAGAAAAGGATTCCAAGGAAGAAAGAGTCCCAAAGACCAAAAATAAGGATGAAGTATTATTGAGTGCCACATGTTTAGGGGGAGCAACCCCAAAGAAGAGAGTTACCTTTTTTCATTAAAATCAGGGGGAGAAGCCCTATCCTTTTCCATTGATATCAAAGGGGGAGAGAAATTGGGATCATGATGATAGGGGGAGCATGAGTTTTGCGATCAATGACAAACGGGGAGATTGTTGGAAGATTGGTTGTTGTCATTTATGTCAACCCTAGTCATGGGTTTTTTACCGCAAGTTTGATGAAGGTCTTTGGAAATGAAGGACAATGCACATGCAGATACAAAACCCATGGATGGATAGTATACATCATGTTGTTTCCGGTGGTATGTGTCACATCACGTGGATCCTCATGGTTGCAGAGAAATGAATTTTTGAAGATGACAAAGTGAATTGAAGAAGGAAGCACATGTAGGCCCTTAAGATAATTAAAGAACATAATTACAAAATAAGAAAGTGTCAAGTCAGCCCTAATGTTAAAAGGAAGTGACATAAATGGTATAAATAAATATCATTATACATTCATTTGATACACAAGTCGAATTTGAGAGGAAATTAGAAGTAAAGAAGGTCGGATTTCAAGGGAGGATGAAGTCTTTTGGTGATGTGTTCTAAGGTGTTCTGGGTAAAACAATCATAACTTATTCATAGAGAATCCAAATGAACTGGGACATATTGTATTGGAAATAGTACGGACTGTAGTTTCTTGTGTGTAAGTTTTATAATCAGATGTTAAATATTGAGCTCGGGGCATTCTGTACAAGTTTGGTCTCTTGAATAAACCAAAATTGAACAAAGTCTACCATTCTCTCTATAACTTCTTTTTGGGTGGAAGGAAGGGGCAAGGATGGAGAGTTAAATCCTCTCTTGATATTATAGGATTTTATCTTCCTCTTGGAGGTTTATCCCTCCCTTTACATTTGGAACCTGTAGCTACCTTTGGAATTCATTACTTCCCTTGAACAATAAGTATTGATTATTTCTCATATATTGTGCATGGTGTATTGTGGTGTAATGGTGTAACTCTTATACTATTTTTCATTTCTCATTTGATATAGTTGAATGGTTTAAGTATAATTTGAAAAAGGTTTTAAATTGTACTTGATGTTGATTCACCCCCCTCTTGGTATCAACAAAGAAAGCATATACAGGAACTTTTTGCAATATACAGAATATTGCAAAAGAAGTCAGGGGGAGAGAAATCATGAAAGGTAGTTACCCTTAATGTCAAAGGAGAAGAGAAAGAACAATAGAAGAAGAGAAATATAAGAGGCATGAAGACAGAGGGAGTGCATGAAGACAGAGAAAGACTATTTAGAGAAGGTATATTGTCAGGGGGAGTCACTATTTTATATTGATATAAAAAATGAAGAGGAAGATAAGAAGAGAAATATCATATGAAGACAGGGGGAGCATCCCCAAAGAGAGAGTTACCCCTTCCTGTTGATGTCAAAGGGGGAGAGAAACATGAGGAGAAAAATATTGGGATCATTGGTCACAGGTGGAGTATGAGTGTGTCCATCAATGCCAAAGAGAGAGATTGTTGGATAGTTGGTTGTCATTGATTTCAACCCTAGTCAACCCTAGAAGAACCCACGAAATAATTTTGTAAGCATCAAGAAGTGATGGGTGTATTTGAATAAGTCTCCAAAATGGTCACCTTATGGCATAGCTTTAAGCATTTCCCTCATGGGAGGACGCTTTGAAGAATTCCCAAAAATCCCAGAGATGTGGTCATGAAGCCTGAAATGTTTTGAGGAAAATGAGGATGATGGACTCTATTAATGCATTCAAAAATATCATATATGGATAGTCCTCGTCATGTCATTTCCAATGGTAGGTGGTACATCACGTGGTTCCTCATTGTTGAAGAGATATTCCCTCTTGAAGATGGAATCCCTAAAGTATGGTTAAGAATCCCTAAACAGATGTAAGAAGAAGTCACAAGTCAGCCCCAAATTAATTAAAAGAAGAAATGTTGTTGCAAATAAGAAGTTACAAGTCAGCCCCATTGTAATGAATATTAAAATAAATATTAAGGATATTGTTGGTAAAGTTAGCCCCAATGGAATAATCATTAAAAATTATTTTGAATTTTATTTGGGTCAAGTCGGCCCTAAAACGAGGGTTCCAGATCTAGTATATATAAGGCACCTAGGATTTCATTTGTCACATCAACTTAAGTGATATTTATATAAGGTAACCAAGGATATCTGAGATGAATTTCAAACGGAATATGAAGTGAAGAAGGGAAAATTTCCAAGGGACGATGAAGTCTTGTGATGATCTGTTCTAAGGGGTTTTGAGAAAAACAACCATAACTTCTTCATTGAGGATCCAAATTCTATGAAACAAAATGAATTGCAAAGAGTACAATTTTTAGTATTTTGTGTGTGATTTTCAAAATCATATATCAAATGTTCAATGCATGGCATTCTCTACAAGTTCTCTCTCCATAATAGGCCATAATTCAGGAAGATCTTCCATTTTTTCTATAACGCCTTTTCAAGGATGATTCAAGGAGTGAAACTTGGAGGAATTTCAAGGAAGATATTGAAGAATATTGAGTACAAGTTGTTAGCACATGAAATGGTCAGGTGTATTTTCTGCCAACTCAAAAGGAAATTTCGTAGCGTACTTATGAGTACCTCATGCACTTATATTTCATTATTGCAACTAAGAAATGTGTCAAGGGGAATTTTGTGGTTTTTAGTGCCTTCATTGAATTATATTTTCAAGGATTATGTCATAGAAATTTATAACAGTTTCCTTGAAGCGCGTTATTTGATTTTGAAATTAGTGTTGCAAACTGGCGTTGTATACTAGCGATGCAGATTAGCTGAAGGAGACTTTGATTTTGGATGCCTCTCAAATATAAAAAATTAGTTGCACAAAGCACCATCATCAAATATAGGTGTATGAGGTATTCTTGGACGATATGCATATTGTTTAAAGGTTGAAAGAGGAGTTTATGCTGCTGAAATTACTAGTGTTGTGAATTGTTCAAGCCCATTTGTTGCCAACTCTCAAACCCACTTCTATGGCGCTCTAAACTCTTCCTGCCAATAAAGACTATTATCTCAACCTCACCTTATCATTTCCTCTACAATAAATCCATCTTTCCCACTGATACCTCAGGGCTATGAATTGCTTGATTTGACTATGCATCACCACTACTCACTGCGAACTAGGCATTGTGAATCCTCTGTTTCTAGATTGTCGAAACCCTCATTTTTTGCATCGATCTAAAACCCATTCGTAACCAATTGTATGATATCCCTATAAAATATGAGTAATATGGTTAATCATTTGTATAATTAAGATAAAATTTCATACCATATTGGCACTGCAAACTGATACTAATGTTGTTGAAACCTTGTTTAGCAAAGAAATTCCAGTTGTCTTCATTTTACTACAAATCTTAGTGTCTGTTCCTTTTTTCCTCCCTTCTAAAATGTGCTCTATTTCATACCACTGAGGTCTATAAGATTTGCACAAAGTGAAATCCATAAAAAAAACTCTATCATTAAACTCTAAAATTCTTGTTTATCATGTTTTCACACACCAAATGTCATAACAAATTACAAAAAGTACTCTTCAAGCAATGATTATGGATAGTCAACAAAACAAGAAGACTCACAAGGGAGGGGATATTGTGAGGATTGAACCATATGATATGCATCTCATTAACTCTGAACCATTTTTCAAGGAAGTCTTCCATAGGGTAGGTTGCCTTATTTTTGTCAGAAAATGAAAAGAGAGCATCCTGAAGTGGAAAAACAGAACTTAGATATGTTGGCTAAGATAACTACTAGAAGGAGTACTAGAACCAGAAGATGAATACAAAATTATCCTCCACATCAGCATCATTTTTTTCATGGTTTATTGTTTTGCACGCAGTTTCAACATTAAGTGATGGTTTTGGATTTTGAGTTAAACATAACATCTTTTTATGTTTCTTCAAGGTTACCTTAGGTTGAAATAAGCTTGCAACATCTTGTGGAAGGTATATCCTACTTTAGGTATAATTTTTGAAAGGTTGGAATCTTTTTGCAAGAAAATAGGCTACTACAGGAAAGTTCACAATGCCTGGACTCATTGGCGCTATGAACTGGTAATTTGGGACAATTTGTAGCAATTACCACACAACAAAGTCATGTTTTGATCGTAACTTTTGAATTCCAATATGGGTTCTTATGAAATTATATGTGGAGAAAAACCATATTACCATTGACTTTCTGACAAAATATCAGACCGACCCAGTTTGTATTTAGGGAGAAACGTCAAAATCATCACCTGCAGGAAATTTTGCAGTGCATGTTGTCAAAGGCGTTGTGAACTCTAACAATCTAACAAATCCTAGCTATGGGAAGGCTGCCAGCTATCATGGAAGGTTTGAATGGTTTCCTAGGAGTTAGTTTGACATGAGGGACATGTGTTCCATCTCCATATCAAGTACAATAACCTGTTTCAAAATGAATTTATCACAATAGACAAGATCCCAAAAAATAAGAATTTGTTATGTTTTTATTTGAATTTTTTGTAACATACTCCTAAATGGAGGAGAATACTATGTATCTCCTTGGTTTTGACCTCCTTAGAGTAGAGAGAGATAATTCACTATATATGAAGTGAATGTTTATAAGGAAAGGGTTAGATTCATGATCTAAGAGAGGAGAGATTTGGAGGCATAGTTTAGATGCTCATTTGCAAGCCTGAGGGCCTGGTGTAATTATCATTTCTTCCATCAAAGATTCCTGAGAGTTTTTTATCATCTTGTCTTATTTTTTTTCCCATTTCTTGTTATCCTCTTGATTTAATATATTGCAATTTTTCAGGATCATAGGTTGCCTCTGATTAATGGATCCTTGAGCAGTAAAGGATTTGTTGTAGATGGCATGTTAATCATTGTTTCTGTTCAATCATTTTTAAATCTATTATGTAGACAGGATCTCTATTTAGTAGAAATTATTCTTTTTTCACACTTCTTTCTTCTAATCATCATCATATAAGCTCTTAACCTAATATTTACCTTGATTTCCTTCAATCTGCAGAATGGTTTTGACTCCATGCCCAATGGTAGATCATTGATCTACAATTAGATTGTTTCCCTCTTTGTTGTTCTTTCTTGTTGATCCACCCAATTTAAATTGATTTAATTTTTCAAATTTTTATGGGTATTGGGCTTGTTCTTAAAGAAGTCTAAGAACAACTTCCAGTTCTAACATTTATGGCGTCATTGGCAGAGATAGAAATGAAGTAATCTTCCCTAGGAGAATGACATAGAATAGATCCATTCTTTGATGGTGAATAATGATGTAGTCCCCCCTACTCGTCCAGGGTTCTGCAACCTCCTAGTCTAGGATATTTCTTTCAGCTGAGTTGGATCGACTCTTCAGGCTCCCATTTGAACCCAAAACAATTATACATAGGACCCTTTTCCTTCTTTGTGCAGGTCCTGACAGACCTACCTGGTTTCTATGATCATGATTTGACCATTATCAATATGCCCATCGATCGACGTTTCACAACAATTGCGGGCCACTAACGTGCTCACCCTTTATGGAATAACCCTGTCCCCAGAATCTTAAAGTGCTCATCTGACCTCCTTTGATCGTTCCCATTGATGTCCTATCCCTACGCGATCACCAACTTTATCACATTGCGGCTTGTGAACTAGCGCGTTCGCTAATTTCTCCTATGCTCCCCGTAATGATTCCCTACTGTCAATTTCCCTTCTCAGATCGATGGCCCTAATTTACTTCGGGTTTTTGTCCTTCAGAAATCTCAACTTATCGTGCTCAACAAGCTCCTTTTGATAAGACCATTTTTCACATGTGTCCTCAAGCTGTGTCCTTACGCAAACATGTGATTGCAAGTGTAGGAAAGAGTGGTTTAAGACCAACTCGGTTTGGACCCCGCAATTCACCTCCAGCTGCCATGTATCCCTTTGTTAAAACCATGGTTGAAATTGTGGCCCGCTCAAGGAAAATTAACATCTGAGCATATCCAGGCCCCACAATCCTTCTCGTTTGTCAATCTCTCACTTTCGACGATGATCCATGATCAAAGGATATTATCGAATCCACTTTTTTCCCTTCTTCTTCCTCCTTCCACACGCAATCCTAGATCTCCATGATCTGTCAACATGTAGGTCCCTTCTAGATCAACCGCTACAGATGTTTCTGGTTTTCTGGCCTTTGGGAGTTTTGACTCTCACACTTTCTCTTCCTCCATACGACAATCCTCCGGAGTGGAATATCTGTTGCCACCTGTCTCCATGAATCTATGGCCAGGATCCCCTCCATGGATCTAGTCTTCGGGAATATCAATTCTCAAATCCTTGCCACTGCTAACTGGTTATCTTCCAGAGTGGCAGATTTGCTGACATGTATCCTCCCCAATCAATGTTTGTGCTCCCGCTTCGGGACTTTGGCCTCCTCAACCAAATCAACGGTCCTTCCGCTCCCTCCTCAATCAATGATCAAGATCTTCTCTGGGTCTTCGAACCTTTTCCTCCTCCACTTTCCCCTATAGTTCTAGATCTGGCACCGTGTGTCCACCTTCACATCGACGAATCTCGCCATTTCTAGGACTTTGGCCTTTTGGATTTTAAAATTTCAGCAAACACAAACCTCTGGAGTGAATCCTTCCAGAGTGTCAGATCCTCTAACACCTATCCTCTCTGATCCAATGGTTATCCAACAGAGTGAGTCTCCATCAACCACACATCCCTTCATAGATCACCGATCCACGTACTCCCTTTGGGATCAACGACCCTTAAACACTTTGACCTTCAGCACTTCAGGATATTCCAAAACACTACTTCACAAAATCCCTGGAGTACAATCCTCCAAAGTTCACGATCTGGTGACACCTGTCCAAACCAGATCAATGACTCCTATCTACTTCGACTATTCGGGCTTCGGCGATATCAAAATTTCATCATTTGTGTTCTCCCTGAGTGTTTTCACCTGGAGTTCATGATCTTTTTCCATGTGCCCTTCTGGATCTGATGGTCCATATTCTCTTCAACTCTTCGGTGCTTCGGCTATTCGTTCTTCGTGAGTTCCAAACTCCTATGCACTCATTCCTCCTGGAGTGATTTCACTGAAAACATGAGATCTATTTATGCATGTATCCACCTTTATTTGATGGCCTCTATCCTCTTTGGATCTTCGGGTTTCAGGAGTTTCAACTCCTACACACTCATTCCTCCCGGAGTGCTTTCACCCAAAAACTCAGATCTTTTTCCACCTGTCACCCTGGACGATGGACGGTCCCTGTTCTCTTTGGGACTTCAAGACTTTGACGAGTCCACTCTCTTGTGCACACAAGGGTTAATTCTTGTGCACTTACCTCTGGATCCAATGATTGTTGGCCCTTTGTGCTCATATCCAACGGATTGGGTCTTTTCCTCTTCTCTGTGTTTCCTTCATTCACTGGACGTAGATCTAATGGTCTAGGCTCCCTTCCACAACCAATCAGATAGTTGTTGTTGCTCCTCCTCCTGAGCTTTCGAATTCTTCCACCTTGGAATATTTTTTCAGTGTTCAAAGGCTTTGACCTTTGAACTTTCTGCTGCAAACCTGACTATCTGGGTCTCGCTTGTGCTCTTGAACGCATTGTCTCTTCTAAGCTTTAGGACTTAGAATAAGTATTCTTCCCACACACTCCCTGCGTTATATCTTCTTAGATTTTCTATATACTCAGTATCCTAAGGGTCTCTTCCCTTTTGTTTCCTTCCAAAGGAAAACTTTGTGCCCTCCTAGCAACCTTTCTCTCAATGCACACCTTGCAGAGCTTTTCCATAGGGTGTTCAACAACTCTATGAGTATCTTCCTCTGATACTCTTCTTCTTGAAATTGAAAAGAGTTCTCTCTATGCACACTTGCACCCGCTCGATGCTCGCCTGGTAGAGATCTACAGAATTATCAGTAACTTAGTTTCTCTCTGAACTCAACACAAAGTTCTTCCTATGCACTCCTTGCACTTATGTTTATGAAGTTTCAATGGTATCTCTCATGAGATTCTCTGAGGTTAACTCACCTCTATAAATGCACTCCTTGCACTCGAAACTCAAAGGTTAGAAATAATTGAAAATTATACAACACTTCACCAATTCATACATTCAAAACATGAATGACATATAAAAGCATAACAATGAATGCAGATACATAAACACACCATGTGCAGGAAAAACTGTTTTTTCTATTATCTTTGTGTGTCTATACATATGTTTTTACAAAAACTGGACTGCAACAGAATCCCAGTTCTTTATCCTATTTAACTCTATCTTGAGTTTTTCTTCTAAGACCTCTCTTGAGATCTTCTTCTCCTATCTGATCTCTCTGAATCCTCATAAGTCTCCTTTGAAATCTGATACAATATCTCCTTACAAAAAAGGGGCTCTACGAGCTTGTCCTCTTTCACCTAACCTCATATATTACATTGAAGTTTTCATAAATGGCCATCTATTCTGAATTGAACCTAGATCCATCAACCTGTCAGCCATTAAAGGTGACCTTATCTTCTACATGTTCAGAGATATGGCTTGGTTTTCACTCAATCTTACAACATGGATCCGTATAGGATTATATTTCAAATTTAAAAATGGGAGGCCCAATGCCTCTCCTTCTTTGAAATGTGTGTTGATGTGCTGGAATGCTAGCACGTTGTTGCGGTGGAGTGATGTTCCTACATCATACTCCACTACCAGGGAAATCATGAGCTCCTACTCATGAGCTCCTCTTCTCCAGTGTTCAAATCCTCCTGGATCCCAAAATTTTTATTGGATTTGTCCTCTTGCTCCTCTCCAAGTATGTTGTTGTTGCTGCTACTTATTCTTCTCTTTCTTCCCTGTTGTTGTTGCAGGTTCTCCTCTGTTCAAATTCCCTTCACTAACTTCTTCTATTGACCTCAACATTAGCTTCCTAATCTCCTCTAACACCCTTTCTAGCAGATCCAATGGCTGGTTCTCCTTATGCAGTCTTCTCAACTACAACTCTTCCTTATCAGTGGGTAGTTCATCTTGACCCCCCATATCATTTTCTTCTTCTTTTGTTGAATTATCTTGCCACCTTGATACAAAATTCAATTCTGCAGTCTCATCACTGAGCTGCTACTCAACTTCTTCCTCTGATAGATTAGCTTTTGTCATCTCCTCTTGTGTTGTCATATCTCCAACTCTCTCCAATTGTTCCTCTAGTTGGTATGCTCCTCCATCTGCTTCCAACTTGACCTATCAGATGTGCAAGATTTGCACCATTACCCTTCTCTCCAGGGCTTCCAATTCCTCATACAACTCAGCAAAATCCATGTTGTCTACTTTCTCCTCTATTGCAAGCTCCAATGATGTATTCATCTCCTGTTCAGCTTCCTGGCTAAAAATTTTGAGAAATTATGCTAAAGGATCTTCTCCTTCTATTGGGGTAGACATCAGTGTTTGCTCCATTTCTTCTTCTTTGACAGTTTCTTTTGGTTGTCCTTTTTATTCTACTGCACTTTCATCATGTGCACTAGCCTCTACTTGGATTTTTTCTAGGAATTATTTGATTCCTCCAATAATCAGAATGCTCCTCGGATCCTCCTCTTTGATGGTGGAAGTATTTAAATTCTCATCATATTCATTCACATGGTCTGCAAATCCACATGAATCTTCACCTATCATCACTCCTTACTGACCTAAACCCACTTCTGAGCTCCTGAGACTTTCTGACAGTCTCACCTTCCTTCCCTTTCCCACTTGGTAGTTTTGGACTTCTCTTCTGCTCACCTGGAAGTCTATGAGATCAACTGATCCCATCTCATTTCCCACCTAGAAACTTGAACTTTCAGCACTACTCCTCTGGCAACATACGAGAACTCCACTTGATCTCTTCCTATTGCCAACCTGGCAACTTGAAAGTTCATTTTTTCCCACCTGGCAGTTTATGAGATATTCATTTGATCTCACCTCCTCCTCATCACTAAGGTGTCTTCCAATTTTTGGTTCATAGATGTAAACCATATCCTCATCCGTGTCACTAAGGTTTTCTAATTCCCTTAGCCACCTTCTCAAATCTTGTTGTTGCTTTCCAGACAACAACTTTTGAATAGGCAATTTTTCCTTCTTGTTCAGTGGACATTCATACCTCTAGTGTACCTTTGCCTCTTGTTGCATATTCGATGATAGTTGTTCCATCCTTGCTCTTATCTCATTGAGATCTAGATCCATCTATAGAATGCATTTATGCTTTATATCTTCTCTTCGACCATGCTCATGGCCTTCAGTAGCCATTTCCACCTTCTATCTACCCTCTTGGAAAGACTATGGATCACTCTACATATGAGAGAATCTCGATCTTCTTTTATAGTTGTTGGACCTCGACCAAGTTTTGAGAAATACTTGGTCATAGTTGACCATTTGGTACTTCAACTGCCTGTCAAAGACAGAGCACATAGCGAAGTGGAGATCGCAGGATCTCACCACCTTTTGTGGAACCTTTTTTGTTTTTTTTGGGAATATTGTAATGGGAAAGGAATGACGGCCATTGCTTAGGCCTTTTTCTATGTATAAATAGAGATCTAGGCCATGTAAGAAGAGGCCTTGTCTAGTTGATGGCTTAGTGCATAAGTTGGATCTATGTAATTAGAAGTCTGTGTGACTGTAAGAGCTCTGTGCGTGTTTTACTCTGTGTGTGCTGTAATAGTGTTGAGTGCACAAAGTGTGAGAAGGCTTAGTGCTTGGATCTACCTGGGGAAAGAGGATCTAGAGAGCTGCGTAGATATCTTGTCCTGTGTAGGGTAAGGGTCATTGAAGCTTTGTGTTGTAACTGCATGACCAAGATAATATAAAGAAGACTTTATGGACATAGCCCCAAGGTGGGGAGTGAGCCATGGTAACTTGATGTACTATGTTGATGTGTTTGTCTCTCTCTTGATAAGTTCTCTGATATGTTTAGATAGATTTATTGATGCATTCTTCTTATGGGATATGAATGCATGCTAGATGTGATACATAAGATGCTAAGTTATTAATCTATTGAGTATAACATGTTTATCATTGCTAAGTGCTATATCTGAGTAATTACTGTGGTGCTATGTGCTTTCTGTGAAGTGTATTAATGAATGTATGTTAGGAAATAACTGATGCTAAGTGCGCTATAAGAGAGATAATCATAGATATGTGTCCCAGCTAAGGTTGTAGACACTTGAGTCCTAAAACCACCCCTACCTCTACCTCGGGTGAGACTTCATCTTCTTCGCAGGTGTTGTCAAAAGGGTCGATAGTTAGGGCTTTGTTGGTTCACTCTTAAGAGTTGAACCCTAGGTCTTCCCCTGTGGTTCCATTGTCGAGACCTGGAACTATGATTGCATGGAACTGAAGAAGAAGAAGCTTTGTGAGAAATAAGATCTGTGCGTAGATCAGTTTCCCTAGTTCGCAGTATTCTGTTTGACCTGCGAAGCTTTGTGAAGAGAAAGAAAGGTCAGATCTAAAGAAGAGAGGTCAGATCTGAAGAGAAAGAGGTCAGATCTGCAAGAAAAAGGTAAGATATGTAAGCTTTGTGCTTTGATAAAGGTAAGAATAGTTAAAAGTCTTAGATCTGGAAGCTTTGTACTCTGTAGAAGTAAGATAAGTGAGAATTTTTATTTTTTTTCTAAAGCATGGATCTAGGTATGTTTGATAGATTATGTCCTATCTTCAAAACTAGGGCATTAATAGATGAAAGAAATTTTGATATGAATATATCTGATAAGTATAGTGATAGATATGTTATACCTATACATAGAAATAATTTTGGGACTAACCAATGGATGCAGGATCCTAGAAATAAATTTTTGCAGCCTAACTGTTATGATCCTAGCACACAGTACATGAAAATTTGGTGATCATTGAAGAGAAAGAGAGGATTAAATATTTGTTACAATTTTAGAAGGCCCGTACATATTGCTAAGGAATTCCCTGGGTAAATACCCAGTTGTCTTTTTTGTAAGGCTATGGACCATGAAGTATTGGATTTCCCTAGAATGATTGCTAGACTCGAAAAGTTGAATATAGAGCAAGCATGAGATCAAGAAACCAAGATTATAGCAGAAACCTAGAAAGAATTAGAATATATATTGCTACAGATGAGAGATACCTTGAATGACCATCGACATGTTAGGCTATCAGAGATCTTCAAGAAGAAAGAACAGATCGAAGTGAGAATAGGAGACTTCGTCATTGACTATGTTTTGGATGAAGAGACATGGGTGAACATTATGACAGAAGGAACCTAGAAAGCTATAGGAAGACCTGACATGACCCCTTCATTAGGAGGAATAGGGTTATTCAGAGGAAAGATGGTAAACCTATGTGAAAATCTCTCTCAGATATCTATGAATTCTCATGGAGCTTCGACAGAAGAAGATTTTGAGATTGTTAAGTTCATGGAGGACAACGCCCCATTTACTATGTTACTTGGTAAACCTTGGATTGAGAAAGACCAAGCCAAAATATAGGAAGTAGAAAAGGACCTAGAACAACAAAGACAAGAGTTAAGAGACTTCCTGACTAGAAGGATCGCGCAGTTGATTGAAGAACGGGAGAACATATCAAGGGTTGTTTACCCCAGGAACTTGGATGACGAAGTTGATAGAATGCTAGAAGAACCACAGAGGGCCGAAAAATATGTTGGACAAGTAATACCTATGGATCTAGAGAAAGAATCTCAACACTGCGAAGTTACCATGCTAAGAGAAGGAAATAATCAGAATGAAAAAAGGATGACTGAGATGAAGCTCACTGGGAAGAATGCTAGAAAACTCATGAAGAAGAAAGTGAAGTTGGAGAAATTACAGAACATTCCAGAAGAAACCCCACAGAAGGAAAACATCCAGAATTTGAGCTTCGTCGGGATAGCAGAACAACGACATATTACACTTCACCATGTTGAAGTAATATAGCCATTAGACGATGATATACCCATTCCGCTGATGGCTCGAACGTCTCAAAATAAAGTTATGACCTGTTACCTGACTATTAGACTACACCATAATGGACAGATCAAGAGTTAACGGACCTTTTTATCCATTGCAAGTAGTCTGTTATACTTTTACTTACTTATCCCATCGCGCCATACCTAGAAGACACTTTTTCCAATTGAGATCTTGAGCTCACAGAATACCCACATTGTGAAATAGAGACTACCCTACCTTTCTCTCTACTCGATTATGGTACCTTCATCCCGTCGAAAACCTAAGAAAGTGATCCTGAGCTTACAGGTACAACGATCTTAGTGCAACAGAAGAATCGGTGAGAGAAGTACTCACTAGCTTAAGAACCAATAGAGTTGTGTTGGAAAGAGAAATGTCCACTGAAGTCCAAGTCTCATCGCCAAGAGGAGTAGCAACTTCTCCATCCACTACTCGAGCTGGACCATCTCGAAAAACCTTCGAGAAACGTACTAAACATACAGATGACATCGCGAACGCCAAGCTGATCCCAAGCATCTTTCCCTCTTACATGCCTCCTCTAAAAGGTGAAATCAAGTGTGATAGTGTGCCCTGAGATTATGACTATCCTATGATCACTATATACCTATCGAAGGGTGTGTGTGTAGTTCGCACTATGCAGACCAAGATCGCAGCATTGAAGTTTTGTGACTTCAACCTTGGTGACCGGAAAGCCTATAGTATGTTTGCCCCACACAAGTATTTGACGATGAAAAAGGGGGAAAATTCCAAGATCGTCCCTCAACAATGGATGATGAACCTCGTGCAGTCCACCTTACTTAATGTAATGAATATTCCACACTTTGGCAGGCACCAGGAGGTGAACGCTTGTGTAAAATTGCTACTGGCGAGCTACCATGGAGGATATCTCTGGTTGAACCGACATATAATTATTGACCTGGAGCTGATCAATCATATCACCAGGATGAGCATGCAGGGCCTTGACCCACAAGACTATTACCCTAGAAATACCGTGGATCACTCTCTTTCATAGAAGATTAAAGAGTCCTATGTAAATGTTGAAAAAGGTGTGCAAGGTTACAAGGTAACCTCTATTGACAGTGGCACAGTGTGCCTTACCTGTCAGATGATCGCAAGAAAGTTAGTCCACAAGAACAGATCGACACAAGTATCTGGGTTTGTAGTTGATCTCATAGGAAAATGTGTAGAAGGAGTCTAAATGAATTTGTCGAAGTACTTGGTGGATCAACTTGAATTGGATTGAAGAGAAGCACAAGACCAAGGATATGAGTTCCACTTCAACTAGCTTCCTATCCCGATTGCCTTCATAGCATGGGAGATGCTAGAGGATATCATTTTTCTTGAAACCCTATTGTTTGAACTATTGGCTGCGAAGTTTAGTACATTATGGTACACGATAGATATGAGCAGGCAATGGCAGTTGAATGCCCTCTTTCATAGATACTACATCCAGTTAAAGACTGCAATACAAGCCACACCTCGCATTACTCAGAACACACTCCACAGATTCAAACCCTTAATGAAGTTCAGCGTGGACCACCACTTCATATACCTAACTCCACGTGTTGATGAGCACCAGGAACAATTGCAGTCCTATTATAAACTGACAGAAGAAGACATTGAAGAGATCACCAAGGAATGGTTGGCAGACCTCCTCATTGCAGCATATCCAACGAATATTTCAGATATCAGCAGCCCAGAAGTTGTGCACGACACACCTGGGCCCAGTAATATGCATAAGAAAAATAAGACAAAGAAGACCAAGGAGACTAAGAAAACTAAACATGTTCAAGATGTGGATAGTCGCTCTGTAAGGAAAAAATTGTCACACCAGAGAAGAAGGTAACGACGAAGACCTAGAAGAAGTTGAACAACAACCAGAAGATGAAGTCAAAGTTATAAAGAAAATAAAATGATCACCCTTGAAGTCTTCTATTAAGAAGAAATCCAAAGTGACCGTGACCAAGATGAAGACCACGCTCAATCCAGATGACTTCATATTTCTCCTCGCAACTTTGAATGAAGCTATAGAAGAGATCACAGAAAATAAGGAGGCCAAGAAAGAAATGATGTACAACAAAATTGAAACTGAGCTCCAAGGAGTACAGCGAGCCCTCTGGTCTAACTACACTGTCTCCATTGCGCCTATGCCAGAAGGAACACCCGAAGCAGGAGACGAGTCAGTTCAAATTCATAGGATTGTTGACCTAGTCGTAGTACGCCTTCGAAAAGAAGAATAAGTAACAGTGCAGGCCACCCAATCCCTAAATCATGCACACGATAAAATCATAGAGCAACGCCAAGCTACACAGCAAGAGAAGGACGCCATCCAAGAGAAGTTTGATAAAGAACACGCAAAGATCCAAAAGGAGAAGGAGCAACTTCTCATGAAGCAAATCAAGATCAAAGAAGCAGTCAACAGAGAATTTCTCTCTGTGACTGGCATAGAACATAAAGCAGAAGAACCCATAGAACGCCAAGTAATGAAGCTTGCTAAAGTCATTCAACAACTACAACAAAGAGTAGTAGAACTAGAGCTCCAAGCTATATCGAGTACTCCATAGAAAGAACATGACCAATGATAAGTGAATTCCCGAAGTACAGTAGCAAGGATTAAGGCACTCACTGAAGAATGTAAGCAATTAAGTAGTAGAAGTGCACAGATACATGAGAACCTATCCAAGAACCTTGAATTGCATAAATTGGAGTCACAGCTCCAGGAGGCAAAGTACCAAGCCGAGAAGTTACAGGTACAACTGAAGGCCCTACCGACCATAGAGAAAATGAAGAGGACCCACAAATAGTGTGTCATGCAACAGCGGATTCATATGATCTAAAGTAAGGTCATGGAAGTGACACAACAAATTCAACCTTTGCAGGATAGGGCATGTCAACTATTCTTAGAGATTGAGAGCCAAGGGATAGACCTGGAACAGTTCATGAACACAACATAGTAGCACTTAGAAGGACCAGTTAGTAATGCACTCATTCAGGAGTTTTCCGAGCAAGAAGAAGTAGCAAAGAAATAGGTTGAAGCAGCTCGAGCAAAGCTTGAGGCCTTCGAGGCAGAGTTATCCAAATAAGAGTGACTCGGGATGAGTCACGGGTGAGTGTTTGGGGCATGCTGGCCCTCGACCAAGTTTTGAGGAATACTTGGTCATAGTTTTCTATTTGGTACTTTGACTACCTATCGAAGATGGAGCGCATAATGAAGCGGAGATTGCGGGATCTCGCCACCTTTTGTGGAACCTTTTTGGGTTTTGGGGGGAATATTGTACTGGGAAAGGGATGTCGTCCATTGTTTAGGCCTTTTTCTATGAATAAATCTAGGTCTAGGCCATGTAAGAAGAGGCCCTGTATAGTCGATGGCTTAGTGCATAAGTTGGATCTATGTGATCAAAAGTCTGTGTGACTCTAAGAGCTCTGTGCATGCTATACTCTATGCGTGTTGTAATAGTGTTGAGTGCATAGAGTGTGAGAAGGCTTAGTGCTTGGATCTACCAGAGGAAAGAGGATCTAGCGAGCTGTACAGATCCCTTTTCATGTGTAGGGTAAGGGTCATTGAAGCTCTATGTTGTAACTTCTTGACCAAGATAATATAAAGAAGACTTTATGGACATAGCCCCAGGGTGGGGGCTGAACCACGGTAACTCGGTGTACTGTGTTGATGTGTTTGTCTCTCTCTTGCTAAGTGCTCTGATATGTTTAGATAGATTTATTGATGCTTTGTGATTATGGGATATGAATGCATGCTAGATGTGATACATAATAGTCTAAGTGCTTAATCTATTGAGTATAACCTATTTATCATTGCTAAGTGCTAGATCTGAGTAATTACTGCGTTGCTCTGTGCTTTCTGCGAAGTGTATTAATGAATGTATGTTAGGAAATAACTGATGCTAAGTGCATTGTAAAAAATATAATCACAAATTTGTGTCCCAACTAAGGTTCCAGACACTTGAGTCCTGCAACCACCCCCGCCTCTACCTCGGGTGAGACTTCATCTTCTTCACAGGTGTTGCCAAAGGGGCCGGTGTTAGGGATTTTTTGGTGCTCTCTTAAGCGTTGAACCTTGGGTCTACCCCTCTGCCAACAACAACTCACCTAGTTGTTTAAATTTTTGTTATTGTGTGTGTGCAACAACCTCCTCATAGAGCATCAATACCCTGCTTCCTTTACCTGTTGTTTACAGGAAAAATTTAACTTCTGATACCACTTGATGTTATCAGATTATCTCCTTTTACCATCTCCCTCTTGTCTGTTGTCTGCAAAAAAAATTCATCTTTTTCCTCTTTCTCTTTCGCCTGAAATCTACAGACAAAAATTCGGCTTTGATACCACCTGATGTAGCCCCCCCTACTCACCCGGGGTTTTTCAAACTCCCAGTCTAGGATATTTCTTTCACCTGAGTCAGATCAACTCTTCGGGATCCCATTTGAACCCAAAAAAATTGTACACAAGCCCCTTTTCCTTTTGTGTGGAGGTCCTGTCAGACCCGCCTAGTTTCTATGCTCATGATTTGACCATTATCAATCTTCCCGTTGATCGATGGTTCACAACAATTGTGGGCCACCAACGTGCTCACCCTTTACGGAAGAACCCTATCCCCATAATATGAAAGTGCTCACATGGCCTCCTTTTGATCGTGCCCATTGATCTCCTCTCCCAATGAGATCACCAACTTTAGTGCATTGCGGCCTATGAACTAGCACGTTCACTAATTTTGCCTCTACTCCTTGCAATGATTCCCTCTCGTTGATTTCCCTTCTCATATCAATGGTCCTAATTTAATTTGGGTTTCCAGCCTTTGGAAATCTCAACTTCTCATGCTCAAAAAGATCCTTTTTCTAAGCCACTTCTTCGCATGTGTACTTGGGTTGTGTCCTTACACAAACACATGATTGTGGGTGCGGGCAAGAGTTGTTTGAGACCAACCTGATTTTCGCCCTGCAATTCACCTACAGCTACCACGTATCCCTTTGTTAAAAATGTGGTTGAAATTGTGGCCCACTCAAGGAAAATTAACGTCTAAGCATGTCCTGGACCTGCAATCCTTCCCATTCGTCGATCTCTTTCTTTCGGTGATGATCTGTAATCAATGGTTGTTATCGAATCCCCTTTTCTTCCTTATTCTTCCTCCTTCCATGCATGATCCCTTATATCCATGATATGTCAACACGTACCTCCCTTCTAAATCAATGGCTATGGTTGATTCTAGCTTTTCGGCCTTTGAGAGTTTTGACTCTCAAACTTTTAGTTCCTCCATATGACAATCCTCTAGAGTGGAATATCTATTGCCACCTGTCTCCCTGAATCTACGGCCAAGGTCCCCTCCGTGGATCTGGTCTTCGAGAATCTCAATTCTCAAATCCTCTCCATTGTTGATTGGTTATATTTTGGAGTGGAAGATCTGTTGACATGTATCCTCCCCAATCAACGGTTGTGCTCCCACTTCAGGACTTTGGCCTCCTCAACTAGATCAATGGTCCTTTCACTCCCTCCTCGATCAACAATTGTGATCTTCTCCAGGTATTCAGACCTTTTCCTCCTTCGCTTTCTTTTGAAGTTCTAGATATGGCAACGCATGTCCACCTTCACATTGATGGGTCTTGTCATTTTCGAGACATTTGCCTTCAGGATTCTCAAATTTAAACAATCACAAACCTCTGGAGTGAATCCTTTCAGAGTGACCGATCCTCTAACACCTATCCTCCCTGATCCAATGGTTATCCAACGGAGTGATTCTTCATCCTCCATAGATCCCTTCATAGATCAATGATCCATGTGCTCCCTTTTGGATCAACGACCCTTAAAAAATTTGACCTTCAGTGCTTCAGGATATTCCAAAACACTACTTCACAAAAACCCTGGAGTACAATCCTCCGAAGTTCACGATCTAGTGACACCTGTCCAACCCAGATCAATGGATCCCAGCTACTTTGGTTGTTCGGGCTTTGACGATCTCAAACTTTCATCCTTCATGTTCTCTCGGAGTATTTTCACCCAGAGTTCATGATCTTTCGCCACGTGCCCTTCTGGATCTGATGGTCCAGATTCTCTTCGGCTCTTCGATGCTTCAGCTATTCAGAATTCGGGAGTTCCAAAATCCTATGCACTCATTCCTCTTGGAGTGATTTCACCCGAAACAAACGATCTCTTGATGCATGTCTCCCCCTTGATTTGAAGGCCTCTATCTACTTCAAATCTTCAGGTTTCGGGAGTTTCAACTCCTACACACTCGTTTCTCCCAGAGTACTTTCACCCAAAAACTTAGATCTTTCGTCACCTGTCGCCCTGGATGATGGACGATCCCTATTCTCTTCAAGACTTTAGGACTTTGGCAAGTCCACTTTTTTTCATACACAAGGGTTAAGTCTTGTCCACTTACCTCTGGATCCAATGATTGATGTTCCTCTTTTCTCAAATCCAATGAATTGGATCTGTTCCTATCCTTTGCGCTTCCTTCATTCACTAGACATAGATATAATGATCCAGGATCCCTTCCACAACTGATCGGACAATTGTTGTCACTCCTCCTCCTAAGATTTTGAATTCTTCTACCTTGGAATATTTTTTTAGTGTTCAAAGGCTTCAACCTTTGAACTTTCTGCTGCGAACCCAACTATCTAGGTCTTGCTTGTGCTCTTGAATGCGTTGTCTCTTCTGAGTTTTAGGACTTAGAATAAATCTTCTTTCCACGCACTCCCTGCATTATCTCTTTCAATATTTTCTATATAATGAGTCTCCTAAGGGTCTCTTCCCTTTTGTTTCCTTCCAAAGGAAAACTTTGTGCCCTCCTTGCAACCTTCTGCTCAATGCACACCTTGCAGATATTTTCCACAGGGTGTTCAACAACTCTATGAGTATCTTCGTCTAATACTCTTCTCCTTGAACTTGACAAGAGTTATCTCTATGCACACTTGCACCCGCTCGATGCCTGCATGGTAGAGCTCTACAAAATTCTCAGTAACTCAATTCTCTCTGAACTCAACACAGAGTTCTTCTTGTGCACTCCTTGCGCTTCTGCTGATGAAGGTTCAATAGTATCTCTCCTGAGCTTCTCTGAGGTTAACTCACTCTGTCAATGCACTCCTTGTGGACAAATGTGCACTCCTTACACTCGAAACTCAAAGGCGAGAAACAATTGAAACTTATACAACACTTCACCAGTTCATACATTCAAAACATGAATGACATATAAAAGCATAACAATCGATGCAGATACTTAAACACACCATGTGCAGGAAAAATTGATTTTCTATTATCTTTGTGTGTCTATACAGATGTTTTTACAAAAACTAGATTGCAACAGAGTCCCAGTTCTTTCTCCTATTCTAACTCTATTCTAAGTTATGCTTCTAAGACCTCTCTTGAGTTATGCTTCTCCTATATGATCTCTCTAAATCCTCCTAAGTCTCCTCTGAAATATGATACAAGATCTCCTTACAAAAGAGGGGCTCTACGAGCTTGTCCTCTCTCACCTAACCTCATCTATTAAATTGAAGTTTTCATAAATGGCCATATAGTCTGAATTGAACCTAGAGCCATCAACCTATCAGCCATTAAAGGTGACCTTATCTTCTTCATGTTTAGATATATGTCTTGGTTTTCACTCAATCTTACAACATGGATCCGTATAGAATTATATTTCGAATTTAAAAATGGGAGGTTCAATGCCTCTCCTTCTTTGAAATGTGCATTGATGTGATGGAATGTTGGCACATTGTTGAGGTGGAGCGATGCTCCTGCATCAAATAAGGGTTGGTCAAATAATAAAGATTATTTCATTCACCTGGCGAATCCACTCCATGAAGAAAGAACATCATGGTGAGTTCAATGATACAGGATGGAAATGGCAATGAATGATATCCTTGCTCAAAGGTATGAATTTTTTTATTTCTCAAACATAGTTGGTTTTCCACATCCAATGCCTACTATAGATGAATGGGACGACTATATTCCTAGATTCTGAGGAAGCAAGTATGATCATCCCGGTGATAACTTATCAAATTTTCATAGATGCATGCTTGAATATGATTTTGTTCATGAGGATGTCTTAATCAATATGTTCATATTTTATTTGGAAGAACATGCTCGTGAATGGTTTCAATCCCTCCCCAATGATAGAATTCATTCTTTGAATGATTTTCACATTGTTTTTCATCATCATTACAAAAACAATTATCCAACTGATATTCTTTTTGAAAACTATTGTAAAGAATTTGAACCCTACATCCAACATTCAATTAGTATTCCTTTTGGTTATAAGGATGTTGGTGATAGCAACACTATAGACACATGTTTCCTTGATTTGAATGTCTCTAGCAGTTTTGACTATGATATAGAGGTTGTCCTAAATTCTGATAAAGATCAAGTTATTGATATGCATCCATCATCTCAAGAACATCTTGAAACAAAAAATTATGAATACCAAGATTTAGAAATTTTTTACAATTAGCCTATTTTTGATGAATATTTTAGTGATGATGATAAGCAAAATTTCTTCATGACATCTTTGGAACCTCTCAGCATTGTCCCTTTATATGATGTTTATGAATATGATTCTTGGGAATACATTGGAGGTGAAACGAAAGAGCTACAGAAGCAACTTATCCTACCTTTATCACCAAATGATAACCAGTAGATTGCATAAATTAGTAAGTATTCATTTTTCATTCTTGAACCTAGACCTACTGAAGAAATCGAACAGAATGCGATTCATAGTGAAAGTAGTGTGCAGATTTTCTCCCTTGTAGGCTTCTCGAATGGAGAACACAACATTGTCAAAGGAGTAGTTTATACACACAGTCACCCAATTCATTTGAAAGGTAAAAAGAGGTATTCTTGTATGATTTTGATGATCCTGTGGTAAGATATATGGAGTTGTATTGGGGTCATCATTATTATATTTATGAATTCATAAAGGCATATTTCCATAGTTTTAAGAATGGGCATTTGATTCATTTCTTTTTCTATTCTCTAGTCTTCTCGGCCATATATATGCTTAAAGATGGAAGTATATTTTAGTTTATGATCCAATTACTTGAATGGTTTTATTGGCTTTACCATATCACTTGAGAAGGCAACAAAATTGGATAGAAGTAGGAATGTATATAAATAAGCTTGTATTTTCGAGTATTTGTTTTTCAGTTTGGTGTTGTTTGTAGAAGACTAACAACAATAAGACTCCATAGCCCAATGGAGACACTGGTGGCTTCAAGATTTTTTCAGTTTTTAGTTTGGATAAAGTTGCAGGGATGTTCTCAGTATCAGGTGCAGGTTTTTATGTTCTTGGAAGCTCACAGGGAGCATGCCATCCCCTGTGGAGCCAATGTTAGGACATGAAATGGTTAGGTGTACTTGTTTCCAATTCAACAAGAAAGTTTGTAGTGTACTTATGAGTACCTCATGCACTTATCTTTCATTATTGCAACTAAGAAATGTGTTAAGGGGAATTTTTTGGTTTTTAGCGCCTTCATTTAATAATATTTTCAAGGATTATGTCACAAAAATTTCTAACAGTTTCCTTGAAGCACGCTATTGGATTTTGAACTTGGCATTGAAAACTGGCACTGCAGACTAGAGATGCGGATTAGTTGAAGGAGACTTCAAGTTTGGATGCCTCTCAAATATACCAAATTAGGTTCACAAAGTACTAGCATCAAACCTAGGTGTATCAATTATTCCTTGACGATCTGCATATTGTTCAAAGGTTGAAAGAGGAATTTATGGTGCTGAAATTACGGGTGTCGCGAACTGTTCAAGCCCATTTGTTGCCAACTCTCAAACCCACTTCTATGGCGCTCTAAAATCTACCCACCAGTCAAGACTATAATTTGAACCTCACCTTATCATTTCCTTTGCAAGAAATCCATTTGTCCTACTAATACCTCAGCATTGTGAATTGCTTAATTTGACTTTGCGTCACCACTGCATGTTGTGAACTAGGCGTTGTGAATCCTCTGTTTCCAGATTTTTGAAACCCTCATTTTTTGCATCGATATGAAGACCAGTATTAACCAATTGTATGATATCCCTATCAAATATGAGCAATATGGTTAAGAATTTGTAGAATTAATCTAAAATTGCATACCATATTGGCCTTGCAAACTAACACTATTGTTGTTGAAACCCTGTTTTAGCAAAGAAATTTCAGTTGTCTTTATTTTACTACAAATCTCAATGGTTGTCCCTTTTATCCTCCCTTCTGAAATGTGATATATTTCATACCACTGAGGTGTATAATATTTGTACAAGGTGAACTATAGGAAAACAATTATGTCATTAAACTCTAAAATTCTTGTTTATCCTGTTTTCACACACCAACTGTCATAACAAATTATAGAAAGTATTATTCAAGCAGTGATTATGGATAGTCAACAAGACAAGAATACTCAAAAGGGAGGGCATATGAGGACTGATCCATATGATATGCATTTCATTAACTCCGAACCATTTTCAAGGAAGTCTTCCAGAGGGTGGGTTGCCTTATTTTTGTCAGAAAATGCAAAGAGGGCATCTTGAAGTGGAAAAAACGAATTTAGATATGTTGGCTAAGATAGATACCAGAAGGAGTACCAAAACCAGAATATGAATACAAAATGATCTGCCACATCAACATCATTTTTGTCAAGGTTTATTGTTTTTCACGTAGTTACAACATTAAGTGATGGTTTTGGATTTTGAGTTAAACTTAGCATCTTTTTATGTTTCTTCAAGGTTACTTCAGGTTGAAATAAGCTTGCAACATCTTGTGGAAGGTATATCCTTCTTCAGGTACAAGTTTTGAAAGTTTGGAATTGTTTTGCAAGAAACAATATGCTACAGGAAAGTTCACAGCGCCTGGACTCACTGGCGCTATGAACTGGTAATTTGGGACAGTTTGTGACAATTAGCACACAACAAAGTCATGTTTTGATCGTAAATTTTGAATGCCAATCTAGGTTCTTCTGAATTTTTTTGTGGATAAGAACCATATTACCATTGAATTTTTGACACAATATCATTCCAACCCAGTTCGTATTTTTGGAGAAACATCAAAATCATCACCCAGAGGAAAGTTTGTAGCACATGTTGTCAAAGGTGCTACAAACTCTAACAGTCTAACAAATCTAAGCTATGGGAAGGATGCCAGCTATCAGGGAAGGTTATAATGGTTTCCTAAGAGTTATTTGGACATGAGGGACATGTGTTCCATCTCCAAATCAAGCATCATGACCTGTTTAAAAAGGCATTTATCACAATAGAGAAGATCCCAAAAAATAGGAATTTGTTATGTTTTTGTTGCAATCTTTTGAAACAGACTCCTAAATGGAGGAGAATCCTATGTAGCTCCTTGGTTTCGACCTCCTTAGAGTAGAGAGAGATAATTCACTATATATGAAGTGTATTTTTATAAGGAAAGGGTTGGATTCATGACCTAAGAGAGGAGAGAGTTGGAGGAGCAGTTTAGCTGCTCATTTGTAAGCCTGAGGGCCTGTTGTAATTATAATTTATTCCATTAAAGATTCATGAGAGTTGTTTATCATCTTGTCTTATTTGTTTTATAATTTATTTTTATCTTCTTGATTGAATATATTGCAGGTTTTGAGGATCAATGGCTTCATTTGATTAATGGATCTCTGAGCAGCAAAGAATTTGTTGTAGATGGTCTATTAATCATTGTTTTTGTTCAAGCATTTTTAAATCTATTCTATAGAGAGGATCTCTGTTTAATAGACATTCTTCTTTGTGTTCACTTATTCCTTCTAATAATAATCATATAAGCTCTTAACCTGATATTTACCTTTATTTCCTTCAATCTGCAGAGTGGTTTTGAATCCATGCCCAATGGTAGATCATTGATCTACAATCAGATCATTCCCCTCTTTCTTGTTGATCCACCCAATTTAAATTGATTTAATTTTTCAAATTTTGATGGGTATTAGGATTGTTCTTAAAGAATTCTAAGAACAAATTCTAGTGCTCACACAAGTTTCATACCTTTATTCATTACAGGATGGAGTTATGCTTGTTGAAATTTAGGGTTTGTGACTAATCCAAAAACTAGTCCCACGAGATTGAGGTAAAGTTTGATGAAGATGTTATTCTCATGTTGTTGAATTTAAGGAAGGTATGCAGTTATGTGATCACATACATCAAGTTTCTACATGATTAAAGGTATTCTTTCTATGTGTTATGTTTTGATGGTTATGGTATATGCTTAAGGCATATGTTGGATGGTTTGGCACATGATTTTGGCATATGGTTTGAGGAGAATCTTAGATATTGGGCACATAGTTTGAGATGTACTTTGGTATATGTTTACATGTTTGAGATGTATCTTAGTACATGGTTGATGTATTTTATGGTACATGTTTTAGTACATGATTGATGGATGTTATGGTACATGATTTAGTACATGGTTGATGGCTATTATGGCACATGTTTGAGGCATATATTGGTACATGGTTTATGGATATGGCACATGCTTGTTACATGGATGATATGAAACACATTTATTAGCATATTATTTGATGCACATATTGTTTATGGTCTTGGTGTATGATTTATGAGAGTGGATCTAGTACTATTGATGATGTTATTGATGATGAGCTATCAATATCAGTGACAAGGACAATGATAGGTTGTATGATGATGGTGACAGGTTGATTACTATGGATAGTGATTATTAGTGACAGGTTGATTATCAACGACAAGTTGATTATCAGTGACAGGTTCATTATTAGTGACAGTTTCGGTGACAGGTTGAGTCTACACTTGTATTTTAGGGTGGAAGCAAGGGGCAAGGAAAAGGGGTCGTAGCATCCTTCCGGTTGGAGCCAGAGAATATAGGGAGTTGGATCCTCTTTCAAGTTGGAGCCTATAAATCAGGGAGTCATAGCCTCCTTCCAGTTGGATCTAGAGAATACATGGAGTTGGAGCTTCCTTCAAGTTGGAGCCTCCTTCTAGTTGGAGCTGGAGAATTCAGGGAGTTGTATCTTCCTTCGAGTTGGAGCCTATAAATAGGGGGTTGGAGCCTCCTTCCAGTTGGCTATGGAGAATTTGGAAGTCAGTGCTTCCTATGAATATAATCTTTGATATATAAGAAAAAATTTTGTGGTTTTCTCCCATTTTGGTTTCCACGTAAAATACTAGTTTATTGTGTATTTGTGTATGATGTGATAAATTGTTTATGGTTATATGTTTATGATATGTTAAGTGAAATCATAAGTGACTGGAATCATTGATAATTTAATTTTGTGGTTTAAATTGGTAAAAAGTGCTCAATATTGATTTACCCCACCACCCCCCTCTCAGTATTGGTGAATACTCCAACACTTAGACCTCTTATCAGAAAAAACAATGATAATAACTTAATTGAAAAGTTTGGGGAGAAGGAGTATACTGAATTTCAAGAATAAATTCATCCACTACAAGATGATAATGAAGTTATCCATATCACTCAAAATGACTATGAGAAATCTTTAAATTATAAATCTCACAATGTAAATCAATGTGGAGGTCAAGGGAGGTTATCATTATGGCAATATAGATTATTTTATGATGCCTTGCAAGCTGAATTACACAAGAAATATGATCTGATACCTAGGAATGTTATGGATAAAAATGATAATCAACCTCCATCCAAAAAATTACCAGTAAATCAATCTAAGGATAAATAAAAATAATAAGTCACTATTGCAGAGAATATTGATACCCAAGAACGGGTAAAGGGGAGAAATGAACATAAAGATATGGATAAAAAATTTCATCATTTTAATATTGAGCATGAATTGGGAAATATCAAGATACATGTACCTCTAGTAGAGTTGGCCAAGAATCATATCTATCAAAGGAAAATTGAAAAGGTTATGCATGGAACATGTTTCAACAATCAAACAAATTCCTTAAATATACATGATGAACTCCAAAATATTATGTTTGGAACACATATAGATAACAAAGAAGAATCAATTTATCCTTTCTATATTACTCTAAACATACATGATAAGTTGATACATAATTACATGTTAGATTATGGAGCCTCCCACAACCTCAAGCCCAAAATCAGGCTACTTGGCCCATCATGATATAATGTATATACATCTGAAAGAATAGGTCTATATATCTGTAGTTGCTACCAAAAGGGAGACTAATGCATGTGTCTCATGATTGGCATTGGCTACCCACATCAATAATCACAAAAAAGGACTTGGTACATCAATCACATGATTCTACAATATCTGAGGGACCTCCTTGACCCTCATCATCAACACACCCATGGTGAACCCCTTGAGGATCCTCCTCACCTCACAGAGGTTCTTAGTTGCATCCTTATATCCCTTTCCATCCTCTTGATATTTTGCATCCCTAGCCTTATGGAAATTAAAGGCCATTCCAACTAGATGAACTAGTCCTGTAGATTTTCACATACACTCTTATGTGACTAATTTTTGGATCCGAAAATTACTTCCTTGTGATCTAATAGTAAAATCCTAGTTGTTATCACTAAACAATTTTACAATGAAAATTATTGATTGAAATTACATGCAGCAAAAATAAAAAAGATAAGAGATGAATAATCAATACATATGAGACACAATATTTATGTTCTTGTAACCTTATCAAATCCAAAATTTCTAAGGGAAAAACCAGCCCTCCCAACCAAAACAATATCACCAAATTTGAGGACAATATTGTCCTCTCAACCAATATAAATATCACCAAAAATATGAGGACAACCTTGTCCTTGAATAACCATACAAATTTGAAAACCAAACCTCAACACAATCCTAGAAATATTTTTTTGCCACAAATTTTTTTCAGACCTCTTATATGAATTGATGATGTCACCTATCGACCCTGTATGGACCAAGCCACCTAGCACAAGTGCAGACTCACTTATGCTAACTCCATTCTTCCACAATTATTGAAATGTCACAATGACTTCTCACCTTCATATACAAGTCTAATGAGTGATTTTAGGCACCCCTTCTAAACTCAACAATTAATTAGAATATGTTATTCCTCTTTGTGGATTTGACACCTCATCGCAATCCCACAAATCCCATAAAATTTCTCATGACGCCCTAGCCTCATTATAGGGATGATTTCACTAAACCGAAAGGATAATATTGTGCCAACAAATATTCCACATGCTTGACACCTTGGCCTCTTGTGGGAACAACTCTTAAAGATACAACAAGAAACACTCCATATTAGTGAGGGAGGTATCCCATCCACCATCATTTGGATGTACCTATGTCTCCCACACTGGAAGTGACTCTGTCTCCTCTACCACAGTTGCACTCCAATCCTCTTCAATAGATGCTCCCTCTGTCACTGAAGGAAATCCTGTTGTCCAATCTATCTCACTGGTTAATCCCTCTTTAACTAAAGAAAATACTACTCCCTACTCTTTTGTCCTGTTGACTAACTACCTCCTCTATCACTATAGAAAAACTTGTCGAAACAAATGAATCCTCCATGGAGGGAACATAGAACCTGGAATCCTCCTACATATATGCCTCTTATATATCCTCCTCAACCCATGACACATGTCTATCAGTCCTGGAAGATGCCTCTCTCCCACCTAAACCTGAGGGGGAACTCCCTCCGAGTTTCTGATTCTCCCTCTAATCCAACTAACTCTCTCTGAGATCGAGATCCCTATGAGTTTGCATGATCCCTCTAAAACCTGAATCCCTTTGAATCTTCACAAACTTTGGATCCATATTCTCCCTCTAAACCTGAGGAATTCCTCTAAAGTCTAATCTCCTATGAATAGTCTTGGGAGGTTTCTCATCCCTACTGGATTGTTAGGGCTAACTCCCTATGAACTCTAGCTTCCTCTAAGCCATAAATACTAATGGGGAGACCTGCCTCACCACTATTAGAGCCACCTACTCCCTATTTTCTACTGGTGGGGCCATCTGCCTCACCCCTAGTGGAGCCACATGCTATATAGGTTTACCTCCCTAAATCCAAGAATCACCATTTATCTGAAGCTAGATCGTCTAGGAACAAACAACACTTATCCCTTTCAAAACAATATGTGGTATCCCTTTCTCTCAATCTTCGAGACTAAGAGAAAACTTCTCCTAATTTATGGAACCCATAACATATTCTACACCCTTATCACTTCTCTTGACTCCAATTGAAATTATATTGTACTAGATCCTCATATTGCATGCTTTCCTCTCATTCCAATCTCCACACACAAGTCTGATCTAGTCTTTGTTAAAGTGTCAAATAACTCTTTATCACATTTCATGTGGAAATATTCTCTTCTATCCACCAACCAATTCCCCCTACTGGAGATACCTTAAAGGGTGGAGACCAACAATATATCCCTCTAAAACCTGTCTACAACCTCATCAACCTCTATTGTTGATGCTTGTTTCCTTCTTCCCCTTCCTCTCTGGTGTGGACACTATGAAGCATAGTGCCCAAAGTCATGACACTCAAAATATATGATCTTATTAATATCCTTTCTCTGTCTCGTTTCTAGATATGTTTCTCTATCAGGAGAATCCCTTGTCTCGGGAGAATCTCTCTTGCCTGGAGAACCTCTTATGCCCTTCCTAGTGAGGGATACAAAGACCTATTTCTCATCACTTCTACACTTCACCATACCATTCATATCATCCCTATACACCAACTGAGTCTCCTCCTAGACACAATCATTCAATATCATCTCAAACCTTGAAAACATATCTTGTGCATAGATCTCCTGCACAAAAGGTTCCCAAAACCTGGGAAGACCAACTCAACATCCAATAACATATGTCCATTCTAGAAAAACACTACATAGTCCTACTCCTCAATCCATGAGGCTGAGAACACACTCTTGGCACCCTTAGCACATTTTCCACTTGCAACACATCCCCTGACTCCATCTGAAGTACCACTGCTCCAGATCCTTGTACTACATGCATGTTCCTCCTACCAATATCCCCATACATACCTAAGTTAGACACTATGAAACTCACAAAAAAATCATATGACCCTGTCATGTGTCAATGGTTCCCACTTTATAAGAACCATGTAATCCTTCAAGGCAAGAATCCTTCTCATCCAAGTCACGACCATCCAATGAACTTCTACCCAATTCCATCATCCAAGTCACAAAAAAACTATTTGTATCTACACATTCTCCAACTGATCATGTGTCCTTTCTCTAAACAGTCCTGAGTTGTAGATGGACACTCAGTATAGTCCACTCTAGACCACCACAACTCATATCTCCAAGTTCCCTCAACCTCCTGGGTCAAATACCTCATACATTGTCATACCTCGACAATGTACAACTCTTCGGCCCCATGAAAACTCTATCTCATCAACCTACAAAATGTCTAAATATATCTCGTCCATGCCAAAGCACCTGAGCTACACCCATCGTAGTGCACCATGACAAGTCATTGGAAGTCCATCCACAGGGTTGAAAATCTACCACACAATATACTGTTGTGATATAATATCTCTTCCAATCCACCAAAACTCCCAACATGCCACACCATTGAGATGCAATAGTCCACAACTCCTCTTCTTGACAGTCTTCTCCATGTCTCAAACTAGAGACCATATAACCTATTTCCACCTGCAACCGTCACTATAGCTCCCTCTCAAAGCTACTTCCTCAACACTACTACAAATCCATCTCATATTTGTCACTTGTGACCTTCCTGGAATAAGAACAAGAATATGAACAACACTATTCCAGTGTTGTAGCCAAAATGTGGCTCAAGATTATCCACTTCTATTCATATCCCAATCTCTGATACCATGTCAATTTTCACATACACTCTTATGTGACTAATGTTCAGATCTGAAAATTTCTTCCTAATGATCTAATAGTAAAACCCTAGTTGTTATCACTAAACAATTTTACACTGAAAATTATTGATTGAAATTACATGCAGTGAAAACACAAAATATCAGAGATGAATCATCAACACATATGAGACACAATATTTATGTTCTTGTAACCTTATCAAATCCAAAATTTCTAAGGGAAAAAACATCCCTCCCAACCAATACAATATTACCAAATATGAGGACAATGTTATGACCCAAGGGGGGCATATATATGGCTAAATGTATATGATATGACCCCAAGGGGGGGAATATATGGGCCTAAATTTACATGTAATGTGTAAATACATATGTAATAGGGTCAGCCTAGTGATAAAGGGACCTCATGTGAAAGTGTGAATAGCTATATAAAAGAGATAAAGTATTTATTATTGACATGTGAATTGTGAAGTATGAATGGTATTGGGTTATTTGGAGGGGGTTCCCCTATTCTTTAAGGCATTATTGTGTAACTTATCTATATTGGAGTTTTTCTCCACATTGAAATTATGTACATGGTGTTTCCTTCTATAATTTTATGATATTTTGAGTAGTTGGACCATAACATTTGGTATCAGAGCTCAAGGTCTTGGGGTTTCGTTGCTTCATCTGAAAGACCTTGGAATTTTTGCTATAACTTGTTTTCTATGAATTTGCAGAAGGAACCACTTGGAGGATATTTAGTAGACGGATCAAGGTACATGGAGTTAATATTTCATCTCCTAGGGCCTTATATTTTCTGAGATATAGCCTATGTAAGATAGGGTTCTGAAATTATCCTGAATTTAGTCATCGAGGAATTTTCGCTATAAAATTATTTCTGTAATGTTTCAGACCCTACAATATGGAGGATATTCATATAAATTATCATGGTATCTGTGATATGACTTTTAGCTTCTAGGTCATCATAATTTTGTAGATACACCCTGTGGAAGATAGGATATCTGATTATTCCTATTGACTAGTCTCAAACAAGTCTTCCGAGTAAAACGCCATAACTTATTCATAGAGGATCCAAATTGAGTGAGACGAGTTGAATTTAATAGTGGACAGGCCATAGTATTTTTGGTACAGTTTTTAGAACTTTGTATCAATTATTGTGCACGGGAAACGTTGTACAAGTTCTCTATCGGAAAGGCCAAAAATCATTAAGGTGTGAAGTTACCATAACTTCCACTTGGCACATCCAATTTTGGTCAGACCTATGGAATTTCAAGGAAGAAATTTCAGAGTACTACAGGTCAAAATTTCAGACTAAGAAGAGCCGAAATTTTAGAGATACATCATAAGTAAGGTTGGCCAGGAGGACAGACTCCAAATTAGGGTTTCAAAGGTATGTTCACTTAAAACTATCATAACTTTTGATTGGAATGTCCGATTGAGATGATTCAAAATCCATTGGAAAGATAATACATAGAATAGAATATTGGAATGAGGATTACAACTATTTTAGATCTTTATCCGTAATATATTGAGGTTGGCATTTGAGGGTTTGGATTAGACCTCAATTAAGAATCAATGGAAATACCTGAATTTACAGGAGATGAAGATAAATATGAAATCAAACCTATGGAATGGTTGAGGTTGGTAAAATAATATAATATGAATCCTTTGAAGGAAATAAATTATTTTTTTGATGAAGTTTGGAAGTGGTGGATGAGTCTTGATCAAAATACTAGATGGCACTACACATAGGAAGAATTTGAAAAACTCTTCTCAGATAAATGGATTAGGGATACAAAAATGGAGGAATTGTATATAATTCAAGATGATTTAAAAGAAGCAAAGGAAGAGATTAAGAAAAAGGATGAGGAGTTAACTAAGATATTATCCCTTAATGAATCAGTCCTTAAAGAGGTTAAGAACCTAAAGCAAGAAAATATTAGCAAAGGTAAGTGGGTAAAATATGAATCAAGGGAAGATTTAAAAAATAAAGATGAAGATATATGTAAATTACGAAGCCACAATAAAAATCTATTGGATGAGGTTAAGAGATTGAAAGAAGAAAACAAGAACTGTCAAAATAAAGAAGAAAGAAGAATCTTGTGTGAAGAATCTACCAAAAGACTGCAAGAGAAAATTTGCAACAAGGTTTAGGAATCCTTAAATATAGATGAGGTTAAGTCAGAAATGCAAGCAAGAATTGAAGAAGGATGTCAAAATTTGATAGATGGGGTCACCTGGAAGCTTCAAAAGGAGAAAGAAGACAATATTCAAGAAGGTCAACAGAAGATACTTGAAGAAGTTGAACTCCATATAGAGGATGTACATGCCAAATATGATGGTATTATCTCGATGGCTAGAGTAATCAAAGACCAAGAAAATATGATTGATGATTTTATTGTTGCTGAAAAGAAGATAGATGAAATGCATGTGCAGAGTGATGGAAGACCATCAAATGTGAAACTGTATCGACACCCTCATTACCAAGATGCATTTCAAGGAAGACAAGAAATATGATATCAACATTATGAAGGAAGAATATGGAATTATTTTCAATATTCATGGAACAAGGCATCACCAAACTACTCTTCAACAAGATATTATCAAAGACCAACAATGACTACAAATTGGAGAAGCTTCAACAAAAATACATGTAATCAAAGGAAAGAAAATTATTCAACAACTAGACACCAAGGATTAAGACTGAAATGAATTGATTTCGGATGGATATATCATCAACAATGGAATGAAGAAAGAAGGAACATAAGAAAATCACAATACTTGGTTTCATCACATGTGAAGCCTTTAAATGCAAAGCTTTGAGGACAAAGCTTTTTAGAGGGTACTATGTTATGACCTAAGGGGGGAATATATATGGCTAAATATATATGATATAATCCCAAGGGGGGGGATATATGGGCCTAAATGTACATGTAATATGTAAATACATATGTAATAGGGTCGGCCTAGTGATAAAGGGGCCTCATGTGCAAGTGTGAATAGCTATATATAAGAGATCAAGTATTCATTATTCACATGTGAATTGTGAAGCATGAATGGTATTGGGTTATTTGTAGGGGGTTCTCATATTATTTAAAAAGTTATTGTTGGGCCCGATATATGATCATATTCATGACGTTATTATACACTTTCTTCCATATGTATATATGCATTTTTATCTTTCATAGGAGCTTTTTGAAGAATTTTATGGTAAAATGATATAATCGGCATGAGGTACATATAATTTGTGTTTTGTGATTCAATCAAGTTTAATTTATCATATTTTATGGTTTCCAAGAGTTAATTCATGTTTTTCTACTATTACAAGACAAAACACACCATGTTTCTTTGTTCAACACTCGTTCCGGCACTTGATCTAGCACTCGTTCTGATACTTGATCTGACACTCGTTCCGACACCCAATATTGCACAAAAACGCAAGACAAGTTGGCAGTTATGGTATTAACTGCCAGTGGTGGACAAATCGAACACATTGGTTTTGTTTGTCATTTCCCCCTCCAGCTACTAAGATCAAGACAACTCGATTTCAGTTGTCCAGAGAGGGTGCTTATTGGGTTCCTCCATTTTGTTAGTTATGGCCTCATTTAATGTAATTTGCCGAATTTAGAGGTGGTTCGACCCTCCTATGGTTGACCACCTAGGTTGTAATCTTATAAATACTGATAGGATGATCATTAGATTGTTAACCAAGTAGCATAAGCATTAGAATTTTTAGAAAAAATGATTTTGCTCTGTTTCTAGTTTTACATTGCCAGAATAGTGCCAAAACTGCGTTTTTGGATTTTTATGGTGAATTTGGACTATTGAGTCCGTGGTGTGCTTTTAGAGAGTGACCACGACTTGTTGGGGGGTCCACTAGCAGTCTGGTAACTGTCTTCATGTCTATTTTGCATTTTTCTAATTTAAATTGTCTTTTTATTTTCCTGTGCATGTATATTTTGTATTTAATTAATTAGTTTATTCTAGCTTACTGTTTTACTTCTTTTTGCAAGTTAGATGGTGATTTGTGATAGTATGTATTGATTTGATAGATTAGGAATGTTAAGAACCAAACATCAATATAGCATAGAAAAACTTCAAGAAAGGTATTCAACGCCTTGAAAAAGAGATAATTTCAGATAATAAGCCTCTTCGAGGGGGCAACCTCCTTTTA
>JZKD02S1673872.1:273043-287067 GCA_000966675.3 Picea glauca
TTGAAAAGTGTGTTTCTGCATCATTAGCTAGGGAAAAGTCTTTTTATTTCATAATTTTTTTGCAGTTCACTTAGATCATAAGTAGCTCGTAGTCGAGAGAAATTCCTTTGAGTTTGTTGTATGAAATATTAGAAAAGTTAAAAAAAAAAAAAATCTTTCTTTGTGAAAAGTTGTTGAAATTTTGCATTTAGTAAAAGTCTTTTGTTTCCATCTTTTTTCATTCATTTTTTCTTTCATCTTTACACATCATCAGTTTCATCCTCATACCCCTTGACGTAAGAAAAATCCTTAAAAGAAATGCTAATCTTAAAATCTACTAGACTTTTATGTTTGTAGGGTTCACAAACTAGTTCAGGACTAGGGCCTTGAATTAGGTTGGAGAGGAAACTCTTCAAGGCCATTCAAAACCAAACATTAGAGTTTGATATAGGGAGTGTCTAAGTCCAGTTTCGTGGAAGTTATCCAGGACCCCCCTCTAACACAAGGGATAAACATGAGGTCGCGTGCGGAAAGGTAGCGGAGATAACCCCTCCAAAACTGGACCAATCGTAGTGGAGAACACATATCGAGGGATTGTTTTGGGATTCTGTCGTTTGCATTTTCCATGGGGCTTCGTGGGTCTCGAATACATTCGAGGTCCTCATTTGTCTTCCAGACCATTTTCTCTCGATACCCTTAACAGGTTTCGGGCTTGATACCCTGCTCATTGTGGTCTACCCGACTTTCGACTGTACCCACCTGGTGATTGTTCACGTGCTGGCAACCTAGTTGCCAATATTTTTAGGGACATACACAGGTGACTATGGGGGTATACCATGGTACCTAGGAAAAAAATTGGGCCACGCTTTGTAGAGTATACCCAGAGGGTGCTTCCGTGTTCGATTTGCACTTGCACCGGTAAGCTTCTCTAGTGTTGGTTGTTGTAACTGTTCTTCCAAATAGTTTAGTGATTGCTTGTCTTATCTCTTAGGGGATTCTTTTTAGTGGGTGTTACTTTTGAATGTTTAAAATACCTTAGCATGTCTTGGATCTTCTCACACAGTGGAGGATCTTGATCTCTGCCGATCATGAAGGCTTCTTTGCCTACTGTCGGTTACACTGGAGCCACCCCCGCCACCATTAAGGCGGAAGCTAGACCAACAAGGGTCTTTTGAAGTGACTGAGTTACAAACCTTTGTGCCTGAACAACTCCCGGAGGAATCAACCGCCAATATTGGCTCGGTTGAAACCCCAACCACTAATATCTTGGCATCGTTTATTGTACCAATTTAATTTCACGAACGCCAGACAGTGCCTCACACAGCTATGGAAACAAACGTTGTTAGTTCTTCTGGGAACTCTTCAATTCCCACCATAGTTGCTACCACAGGAGAATCATCTCCTAACTTACCATCATCGGTCTGAGCCACCATGGTCTCAGCCACAACTACGTCGCACAGTGGACCAAACCTGTCTATGGCAGTGGCCACAACCCCCTTCACACCTAGTATGACAGGCCCTCCGTTCTCATATGGTATGCCTAGTTCGGGTACAATTCCTGCACTAACCTACTCCACTTTACAGAATTTGGGTCTGGGGGAGGGGATCTCTAACGCTCCTCTACAAGGTCAACTTGGGGGCACTCCTGTCCCTTTTAACACTTTTCCTTATGCAGGAGGTCATATCCCTCCTTCGTCCCCTTTTCTTGGTGGTTTGCATCAACAGTCTGTCGGGAAGCCTACACAAATTAGTTTATTTGGAGCAGGGAGTCAAGGAACACCTTCGCACAGTATGCTGATAGGTTCGACACCATTTTCTTAGAATGGGACGTTTGGTAACAACACTTTATCATCAACCACTTTCTTTTTTGGGGGAAATCCCATTTTTGGACAATCTACTTCTGCGCATGGTACTATTCTTGTGCAGGGGGCACATATAGCAGGACCTTGGAACTCGGGACAAGAATCCGTTCCCTCCTCTAGAATGTCATTCTGGGGTAATTCTTTCCATAGTCAATGGAACCCTGGATAGACTATTATGCCTCTCCCATCGGGACCGACATAGGGTAATCCTTCCCAAAGTCTTTTGAACACGATGCATTCCCAACACTCTATGTCCTTTATGGGAAATTAGTCGATGATGTCTCCATAGATGCAAAATATTTACGTTGGTCAGGGCCATGGTTTCTACCAAAATCTGGGCCAACAACCAAACTTTTCCTGGAAACCTGGTGCCTGTCAAACTCCAGGACCCTTTTTCCCAAGTTATCAACAGCAACCCAAACTACCATTCTTGGTGACTTTACACTTGCCAGATTTGACAAGGTTGTTAAACAATCTTATTTGTCACAATCCATGTTGGCCTCCTATGCCAACGAAGTTGCCTTTGGACATTCCAAAGTTCGAGGCCAAGCCTAATGAAGATCCAGGTGATCATGTGACTACCTTCCATCTTTGGTGTTCATCTAACTCATTGAAAGATGACTCTGTACAGTTTTGATTGTTTCAATGTACTCTTATCGGGAGTGCTGCGAAATGGTACATCAAGATTGATCTCTCAAGATACTCTTCTTTTGGTGAACTGGAAATGGCCTTCCTTAACCATTTCCAGTTACCTGTGAGATACGACGCTAGCACAGAGCTGCTCGCCAATTTTGAACAGACAACAGTGGACCATATCTCTGATCATATCTAAGAGTGGAGATGCTGGAAGAGTCTAATCAAAGTACCAGTCCCGACAACATTCCTGATTGAGTGGTTCCTTAAGTCTTTGGTCCCACAGTTATCCAAAGACGTCATGACTTCCAGAGTTTTCTCCGAAGAAGATGCCATCATGAGGGCTCAACAGTTTGAGCTCATCTATTCTCAGTCTGGTTTATTATACAACATCTTGTCAGATGTGCCACGTTCGATATTGGATAAAACTAGATAGAGAAATGGACCACATGTCGATGGTATTGTTGGTTCATCACAAACCAAGTCCGTTGAGCAATTGACAAAACAGTTGCAACAGTTATCCATACAACACATGGCGGCCAACCATATTACTGCTTTGGTTGCTCCCCCTAACCAAACGTCGGAAGTACACTCCGTCCAGTTGACTAACCCAAAGGCCACCCAGCAGCCTAAAGGGAAGAAAAAACAACGAAAGAAGGGTAAGGGGGATAAAAAACCCACTGATAATGCTAGCAGGGACACCATGGAAAAATGGAAGGCAAGGTATCCTTGCAACTTGTGTGTGGAAGACCACCTGACCCATATTTTTCCTCAACTTGCAGAGGCCCAAAAGTTTGTCACACAACAACAACAGGTAGTGGTGACTAATCATTTTCAACATGGGAAAAATTTAACTCAAGCCTCTACAAGCACAGAAGGAGGCAGCCAAGAAACGTGCCCTCCTCCAAACAATCCCTCATCCACGAACGCATATATGGTTAGGGGTGATTCTTTCATAATGACTATAGCGCATGACTATAGTAAACCAAGTGCTTCTGAGAAGAGTAAAGAAGTTGATCTCCCATCTCTTCCTCAACAGATCGAGAATATGTTGGGAAAAACAATGACACGCATTCCAAAGGGTGCATTTAAAAAAGATTCTCACAACCCAAATGCAAGGTTCGCCCAGAATTACTTTGTGGTGGAGGATTTATCACAAACCCCTTGTGCGATCTCTTCTTTGGAGGTCCTCCAAAGATACCCTACTGAGAGGAAAGCCTTGTTAACTGCTTTGGGCTCTACTGAGACTTGTAATTTGGGTAACATCATGTTAGATATAATAGACTTAAAACCTCGTCTGCCTTACCACGTAGCGTTTCAGATAGTAATGGCTCATCCCACGAAAACTTTTACATGGGATATCTTCTGCACAGTGGTTGCCGAGGGTGCCTCAACATGCATTATGTCATTAGCATGTTGGAAGGCCATTGGCCATCCCGCTTTGTCTCCATCACCTACTTTCCTCACTACTTTCGATGGTCATTCTTTCCGACCACATGGCATCGTTCCTTATTTCCCTGTGTAGTTAGGAGGGAAAACTGTGTGTGTCGAAGTAGAGGTAGTCTATGCTCCTCTCGACTATAACCTCTTGTTAGGACGGAGTTGGAATTATGCGATGTAAGCTGTGGTTTCTACAATTTTCTGAGTCTTGTTGTTTCCACATGAGGGCAGATAGTGACCATCGATCAATTGTCTTTCTCCAGACCTGACCCAGCTCTGGGGGCATCCATGGTCCCCATGATTGATAATCCTCAACCAGGTGTCATTAACATAGGAGTTGGTTTGTGCCCGTCCTTGATGGGTACCTTTGATTACCCACCTCCTCATGACGATGTCAAATTCATATCTAATCACCATAAGGTTGAGATTTTTCAAGTTTCGTCATTCTGCACGACTTACTTTGAGGATCCTTGGATTCTTCCTTCCCCATCAGCCACGATGGATAAGACAGGGCACCCTGGCATGTCCATTCCCTTGTCTGTCGCTGAGGTAGCGTACTCTTTAGTCCAGCAAGCTTCAGCTAATCCTGATCTGACTCCTACACAAGAGTTAGATCCACTTCTAGAGCCTATTTGGGCTCAGGGTTCTCTCACTAATGTCGATTCATTAGACTTAGTCTTACCTTCTGACGAAGTAATAATCGAAGCAATGACTAGTCTGGACAAACCTTGGGAAGATCTTCATCACAGATCATATTTCCTCCCAGAGTTAAGCCAAATCGAAGCAGGAGAATTCACCATTACCATGACAGGAGATCAACGATGTCCTATTAATCTCTTAGCTACGCAAGAAATTTATGCTGAGGGTAATATGGTGACTATTGCTGAAACTATACCCATCAACATCTCCTGAAACCCTAGCGTCATGGAGAATGTCTTTGTCGGAGCGGATTTCTCCCCTGAAGAGATTCAAATTTACACATATATTTTCAAATAATTCCACGACGTTTTTGCCTGGTCTTATGAGGAAATGCTAGGTATCGATCCGAAAATAGTTGAACATGAAATCACAACATATCCTAATGCCAAGCCTATTCGACAAAAACTTCGTCCAATCAATCCTAAGAAAGTAGCAGCCATCAAGATTGAGGTTGAGAAATTTCTAAAGGCAGGGTTCATTTATCCTATTCATTTGACTCAATGGGTGTCAAACCCTGTGCCGGTCAATAAAAAACAAGGTACGATTTGTGTATGTACCGATTTCCGTGATTTGAACAAGGCATGTCCCAAAGATAATTTTCCAACACCATTCATTGACTAGATCATTGATGAATGTGTCGGTTGTGAAGCCTTTTTGTTCATGGATGGTTTTTTGGGATATAATCAAATCCAAATCAAACCTAAGGACCAACACAAAATGGCATTCATTTGTCCGTGGGGTACATTCGCATATCGTAAGATGCCTTTTGGCCTTAAAAATGCTGGAGCCACATTCCAGTGGGCCATGTATTTTTCTTTTCATGACCTCAAACATATAGTCGAGGCCTATCTAGATGATTTAGCATCACGCTCTCGCAAGCGAACGGATCATCCTACGCACCTTAGACTAATATTCAAACGTTGTCGCTACTTCAGGATTCGCTTGAATCCAAACAAGTGCAGCTTCTGCGTAACATCAAGACGTTTGTTAGGTTTCATCGTATCAACAACAGGGATCATGGTAGATCCTCTTAAGGTGGAGGCAATAATCCAGTTTCCCCCCCATGCACAATATTACAACTTCAGAGGCTACAAGGCAAGGCGAACTTCTTACGACGCTTCATCACCAACTATGCCAAAATCACCAAGGGCTTTATGCGTTTACTAAAGAAAGACATTCCTTTTTTCTAGGATGAAGCCACTCAATGCTCTTTCGACGCATTAAAACATGCCCTCACAACCTCACCTCTGCTATAGCCACCTAACTATAACAAAGATTTCTTATTATATCTGGCTGTCGCAGATTCAACCATAGGCATGTTTTTAGTTCAGGAAGATGATTCGTTTTTTGAATACGTGATCTATTACCTGAGCCAAGGCCTCATAGGACCGGAACTCAATTATTCTCATATCGAAAAACTTGCATTGGTAGCAGTTCATGATGTTCAACGGTTCCATCACTATGTTATGTTTCGCAAGACCACCGTCATTGTTGTCATCCATTGCAGTACATGTTGACACGATGAGTTATAGGCGGAAAAATCAGTAAATGGATAGTCATCCTCCAAGAATTTGACTTAGACTTCATTTCAGCAAAGTCCAAGAATTCATTGGTCTTCGCAAAGCTTATTTCAGAACTTCCGATTGAGTTAGGTGATGTTGTGCCTGAGGAATCGCCTATCCGGGGGGATATGTTTTTGATTGCATCTTCATACCCCTGGTATGGAGATATACTTATCTATCTCTAGACTTTGAAGTGCCCCACCTCTGCTTCTTGTGACGAGCGTCGGCGGATATGCCATCAGGCTAAGAATTATCTCATACTCGATGATACCTTGTATCGGAGAGGTGTAGATTGCATCTTGCATCGATATCTCACTCATGAGGAGGCCATCATAGTGCTCAACGATTTCCATACTGGAGCTTGTGGTAGTCATTTATCTGGGTTGGCAATAGCCCAAAAGATTCTACGAGCAGGTTACTTCTGGCCAACACTTATCAAATATTGTATCGAATCAGTCAAGAAGTGTCATCCGTGCCAAATATTCTCTCAGAAGATGAGGGCACATCTTGCTCCTATGTTCCTTGTCATCACAGTTGGTCCCTTCACTAAGTGGGGGATTGATTACACTACATGAAACCCCCCGTCAGCAAGGGGGCACCGCTATATCATCATAGTTTTCGACTACTTCACTAAGTGGGTCGAAGCTATGCCAACGTTTAAAGATGATGGAGAGACGACAACTCTCTTCTTATTCAACCAGATCATAGCAAGGTTCGGCGTCCCGAGAGAGATTGTCACTGACCATGGTAGTCACTTTCAGAGCGAAATGATGACCGAATTAACATCAAATCTTGGTTTATGGAAAGAAAATTCATCACCTTACTACCCCCAAGCCAATGGGCAGGTGGAAGCTGTAAACAAAACTCTTAAGACTATTCTACAACGAACTATCAACTCAGCCAAGTCAAATTGGCATTTGATGTTATACTCGACATTATGGGATTACCAAACATTTGTTAATACTGCAACCGGTTTCTCACCTTTTCAACTCCTTTACGGGCTGGAGGCAGTCTTTCCCATTGAATGTCAAATCCCATCTCTGAAATTGACAGTACAGTTATTTCCAGACACTTCTCCACTTGAAGAACGATTAGTACATCTTGAGCAGCTTGATGAACAACGTCGTGATGCAGCCCTGGCCAATGAGGCTCACAAACATAAGGTCAAGTTTCAATATGATAGGTCCGTTCGTCCTCGTATTTTCTCTGAAGGCGACCTTGTCCTGGTCTACGACCAAGACAAGGACCCCCTGGGGGTAGGAAAGTTTAAACCCATGTGGTTCGAACCCTTAATTATAAAAGAGGTATTAAAAAATGGCACTTATCATTTGGTTGATTTTGAAGGGAATGCTTTGGCAAAGGCTAGAAATGGGCTCTACCTCAAGAAGTATTACTCATAGACAGATCACTGTGGGTAACTTTTTGTAACATATGTATAGTCTTTGTACTATTACTTTTTAAGTTTCTTTTAAAGTGTTATGGACATGTCATTGATGTTATCTTTCGTCAATATGGCAGATGTCAAGTGAGTTCGAGGTGTTCGTTGGGTATGCAGATGGTGCTAGTCGACACAGGCAGAGGCTTGCCTCTGCAGCTTGGGTAATCTTTACACCTCAGGGTCAGTTGTTATCTTTCGGAGGTATATGCTTAGGTGACACCACAAATAATGTCACCGAGTATAGTGTAGTTATTGAGTTGCTTTGTGACGCCTTGTCATTGGGTATCTCTCATCTCTCGGTCTATCTCGATGCTCAACTAGTTGTGTCATAGCTAAACAGAGTATACCGAGTTCATGATCCAACTTTACACCGAATATTCCTTAGGGTACGTCTCTTAGAACGAAACTTTGATTATATTACATTTTTTCATGTTCCTAGGAGATTAAACCAAATTACAGATACTCTAGCTAATCAAATTTTAGATTGGCATCTTGCCCACATATAAAAGAACATGGACATAAACATGTAAATACAATTTTGCACACAGAATTCATAAGACACAAAAAAAATAAAAACCATATATAAACATCATAAAATAACCAAAGTACATAGATGGACGTAAGCGCCTCAAAAATGGGAATAGTAACGAGTCACCGGGCTTATGCCCTCAAAAAATATATACAAGTAGGTGCTCGTGGCAAATAAAAAGTCTAAGTCTGTTCAGGGCCTATGGGCCCTGTTATAATCATCCACAGCACGGGCTAAACGCCTAAACAATCGGACCCATGTCCGAGGTTCCCCCACAACATGAGGCTGCATGGATGGTGGCAGGTCCTCTATCTCTTCCATCGAGACTGTGTGAGTGAGCACAGTCAAGTTCCGCTCCACTCATCTAAGGACCCTCTCAGCCTCTCCGGCTGGGAGGTTCCCTGCTACTACTACTCCCCCAGCGGCGGTAGCCATGACTTCTAGCCGTGGACGACGCCTGTTCCGTGCATAATCAGCAGGTCGCACGAGGCCCACATCTGCATGAAACAAATGTTTACCCATCAAATACTCTGGCATACAAAAAAAATGATATATATAACAAAAATACATAAAAATTACATATGCAAACAAAACAAAACAACTACAAAGGTGGAGACTTACCCATATCCCCTCGCTCCTCACCAGGAGGCACGGGTATCTCAGGATCTCTAGAGAAATCTATCCCTACATATGGGTAGTCCTCAATAACAGGGATCTGGCGTGACAGCCAAGCAAAGAAATCATCGTCGAAGGACTCAATGGTCCTTCCACCACCCTGTCGTGGAAGTAATACTACCCACCTACACATTACAGGGAAAGAGGCCTGATGTCCTCGTACTACAACCCGAGGACTGAAACTCAGAACTCTCTCAAAAAATAATGAACACAAGAAGGTCCCCAACCCGAAGTTCCTCTGTGTCCACTGTCAGCAATCTGTCAATTACCTCTTCATGCACTCGAGCAGTGTTGTACTCCAGTCAAAAATTTGTGCATTCATGCACTGGATGGCACAGTTCATTTGTGCACACGAAGCCTGATGCACGGTTGTTGAGCCAGTAATCCACCCAATCAATAACAATATAGTCTGCAGTGCTAAGTTAGTAATATTTCTAATGGGTACCTGGGAGCCCACACGGACAGTCCCAACCTCACAATGCTCAGCTATCAATTCCGAGATCTTGCTCGGCCTCGTAGGAAAAGTCTAGAAGTTGACTAGTTCCCCTCTCCTTGAGAGGCCAATCAAAAAGTAGATATCCTCGGTGGTGGGAACCAGTGATTGCCCCTCTAGCATAAATTCCTCTACATCAGGGTGTCAGTAGTCAATCAAGGCATTCAATAGCCTTGGTTGTGCACGCATAAATGGACATAGAAAGAATTTGAGTAAACTGCGTTGCATTAACACAACCACGACATTGGGATCTGCTGCAACCAACTCACTGATTGCCTCATGCTCCCTTTCCCTCTACTGGACATACATCCTGCAAACACAACAAGGTAAAGGAGGGTCAGTACTTCCCTTTAGTTTTCTTTTTCATCATAAAAGGGGGGTACACACGGGTTGTAGAGGTGACAGTCGTGTGTACACGTGGGCAGAATTTACTCTGCCCGAATGTACACGCGGCCTGTCCAAAGACAACCCGCGTGTACCTAGGGCTTACCTTTTTAAGGTCGACGCCCACCTAAAAAATAAACTAAATAACAAAATTGAAGTATTGAATAGATAGATAAGAGAGTTTGTACTTACTTGGTCCAAGCAGAAGTTCGTTTCATCCACTGTAGCTCTCGGAATCACTATTTTTGGCAAAGGGGTTCTTTTGGCTCCAGAGTCAATTTCCAAATCAGCAATGGTGATAATGAGCTGCCAGCTTCTATTTATAGAATTTTTGGACTCTTTTTGTCACTTTTTGGGCCTCCCTTATCAGTTTCTTTATACCAAAAACCATTTAGAGTGATCCAAGATTTATATGGGAGGGATTTTATCAAGTATTGGGACATTTTTTTTTTGAGTTTTGAGAAAATATTGACGGTCCATAAAAAAAATAAAAAAAAAAATCAACTTGAGCATATAGGTTAGGTTACCACCCCAACTTTTGCATCTCATTGTCTTTTTCTTCTTCTATAGGATCGATCCCATCAGGTTGTGACACAGAACCATCATATCTACTCTAGAAGTGTCGCAACTTGGTGGTAGAGCATACCAGAACATGGATGCCCTAGGTAGGTCCTGGTTGCATTATGGTGTCCATGCCGTTTCTAAAAACACTGTAGGCTCGGAAGTCCATATAGTCTTTCCTGAATATGAGTTTGAGCCTTATTTTCATGAGTCTTTTTCACTCTTTGTCTCACCCTCAGGACTCCCAAAAAATAATGGGTCTTCTTTTAATCCCTTTTCAGACCCTCTAAAAATGAAAAGATTGTCGAGCGATCTTGTGGCCTTTCATGCTCGTTAAAATGAAATTTGAAGTCACGTCTGTCTGATGGTAGTTTACCCCTTTCTCGGTCTGGACGGTCAACTGTACGAACAAAGGTATACTCTATCGAATTCCCATTCTTTAGAAGAGTACTCTTAGGTATAATTTTATTCCTTTTTCAGGCCTGAGGGACTAAATTTACGAAAAAGAAAACCCCATGGAGTACATATTTAAGCTCTTTTCAGACTCCCTAAAATTGAAAAGATCGTCAAGTGACCTTATTATTTCACACTCGTTAAATTGGTCCAGAAGAATATTCCTGACGGAGTCCATAGTTAAGCTTTTTTCAGACTCCTTAAAAGTGAAAAAATAGCCGAGTGATCTTTTCCTTGTCACACTCATTAAAATGGTTTTGAATTGACGTCTAATCAGTGCTAGTTTATCCCTTTTTTGAACCGACTAGACTATTGTCGAAAAAGGTACCCCAACGAAGTCTCCTTTTATTCTTTTTCAGACTCTCTATGAAAAACCACCGAGCTTACCTTCTCTGGGCTCATTAAACTTACATCGAAGGACGTTACCATTGTGTGTTCTATCTACCGCATTTGCATACCTTATCCACCAGCCTTGTGATAGTTTGCTTCTGTGTCTTAACACCTTTGGCCGCCAAAGGATTTTCCCCAAGTATCATTCTACCAGAACATCAGTCTTGTCCTTTTTCCTTGAGCTTGTATGTTTGTAGTACTCATTCCTCCATTGTAACATAATATTCCTTTATTCTTTTTCCAAAATTATCGAAAAGAACAAAAAAAATCAAATATACCCCAAAAAGAGGATGGGAAAAGTATTTTCTTTATTGGCAACATAATGAGTCACCCTTGGATAAATCACATATGTCCATTTGATCATTAGACTATGGGATGTATTATGACCTTAGGAAGATTTTCTCGCTATATAGATTTGTGTCCTCCATCGTTTGGTTATTCTTCCAAACATATGGAGAGTTTGTGTTGCCTCCTTCTTCGTAGATTTATGATTAAAATATATGTTGCTTGAGTCTTATCACTTGTCGTGCTATTTTCCAAGGGAATTTTGTCACTAATCTTGAGTCAGCCTCTCTGCAATATGTCTCTTGTCCGCATACCCAACCATCCTGAACGTCCAATCAAGTCCTTGTTCGAAATCATTGAAGCCTTCAGTCCGATCATCAAGATTATCAAATCCATAACCGACGAGCCATCGAAAACCTCTGGGTAGTGCATTCGGACACTCATATTACACTCCTACTCGAGTTTAAGAAGATTTTGAAGTTTTTGTTCGAGCTCTGAAGTCCAGACATCAGGCCGAATCAGCTTCTAGAAGATGGATACTCTATATGTATATCTTTCTGATTTCGAGATGTAGCTCCGCTGTGTATTATTCACGGTTACTCTTTATAGTTATTTGACATGGATCTACAGTGTATTTGATTGGTATACATGGTTCTATTTTATCCCAAGCATGGGTATGCCTGCCTCAGTGAGACATTTATTATTTTTCAGATGGAACCTCCTGGTTCCTGATCCTTGGGCTCAACCGTTCAGCGCATCAATAAAGATTGGTAATGTATTTGAGCCATCAGATGCTCTTCTGACCTCACACATTAGGGGGAATCTATTATAACCCTAAATTTCACCACACATTCTTACCTAGCATTAGGCCAATTCATATCCCTTCTTTTCCAAAACTCTGTTGAACAACTCTTTGAAAATCCTCTTGTGTCAAGGCCCACACGCCCTAACCCATTACTACATGTGTGTGCACACTGGTTGACTCACAATAGCCCGTGTGTACCTAACAAAGCACGAAAAAAGGAAAGTTGTCGACGGAACAAAAAGCTATGGGTCAGTTAACTGAAAGTCCTGACCATGCATGGCCAAGGGTTCATCCAAAACCCTAGCTCCTTATAGCCTATAAAAGAAGGGGTAGGGGTACCATTTGGAGGAGGAAAAAATATAGCAAAGAAACTCTGCCCATTTACATAATCCATTGTCCTAACCCTTTAGCCTTTCCTCATGCCAAAGGAGATTTAATGCAAAGCAGTTGAAGGACAGAAGAAGAGGAGCCTAGGATCAGGTTCAAGGAGCGGTGGCCGGTCTCAGCTTTTTTGTAAGTTGATTCACTTTTAGTAATAAAAAGAATACTTTTCCCATCCCAATGCATGAATTGTCTATGATTTGATTAATTTATGCCTGATTTCTAACCCTTGAGTATAGAAGTAGCATGCATGCATAGTTGTTGTTTGTCTTGAGTGCAGGTCATCTATGGAAGGAGTAGCACAAGCAAGTAATAGAAGAGCAACGGAGAATCTATATAGAACGCCAGTAATAAGGTTGGTGGTCCTTTTCCATGAATTTACTATGAAAAAGGGGCTTAAATCTTGGGTTGTAGGTAAAAAAGTAGTTTCTATTCGGTCAAAATCTGCATCCAAGTCTGACCCTAGTTTGTTAGTCCGTAGGGTGTTTTTCCCAACAACAACTACTACAAGACCAAAGAGTCTCTTAATGGCATCTTTAAAGTCCAACAATTAGAAGACGATACCTTTGAAGACTATATGGAAAGATTTGGTTATATCTCCTTGAAGTCAAAATACCATGACCTCCCAAAGGATGCAGTTAGGGCTCTTTTCCTTAAGGGAATTTCAGAAGAATATTTAGAGATGCTTAACCTGATGGAATCATGTGATATTTATCATAAACCATTTGTTGAAATATGTGAACTATGTAAAAATTACTCAAGGAGTAGAGCCAAAACAGGGAAGAATGTTCAGGACCCTTATAATAGAAGCTTAAAACCAGTTAGTTCAGGTGGTATCACGAGAGCATAGATAGGGAACCTTTTAGAAAACTTTAATACAAACATCTTAAGAACAATAAGTTCCCAGTTGGATACACTTAAACTCAAAAAGAAATGGGAGGAGGAAAATGAAACAATGAGCATATATTGCCCAAGATGCAAAAGGAAGCATTCCTCAAGGGAGTGCCCATTAGATAACATTTCAGTTTGTGGCTTCTATACAAAAGACCATGTGACTGAAAAATGTCCATCATTGCCCGGTTTATTAGCCATCTATAGGAGTGGATATCCTGGGGAGTCTTATTATGCACCTAGGAGTCCATGTGATCCAGGTGGATATCAGAGGCCACCCACCTTTTACAAATGGCTCAAAACAATTTTCTGGCCATTTTGGCAATTTACTATTTTTAGCAGGTTTTCACTTTCGGGGCCATTTTGAGGGCCTAAATGAAGTTTTTTCGAGATCAAGGTTCTCAATGATAGCCAAAGGCATGATTGAGCCCCCAAAATGAATCTCCTCAATGATACCTTTCCAACGAGCTATCACACGCCTAAAACAGAGATCGTACGCAAAAGTTACGACCCCGGGAAGTTGATGCACCAACTTACCCAAACGGGGCCCACATGACTTTTGGC